>JAKCPI010026468.1:0-12187 GCA_023213315.1 Euborellia annulipes | reverse complement strand
ATCTTTTGCTATTGGACTATTCCATTTAATATTTTTTTTTATTTTTTTTTAATTTACCTGCATTTCAAAGAATATACTGTATTTATATCATTGTAATAAGTGAGAGAGAGCGTTTATATAAGGATAGTCCGCCTCAGGCGTAGGGATGGGTTGAATCGCTGCGTAAAGTGTACTTAAATATTTTTCAATTAAAGTTTTATTGATATAGGCTACTTTTTAAAGAGTATCTAAGAAATAATTGATTTTTGAATTTTTAATCAAAATCTTTCAGAATAAATTTTGAGAAATCGAAAAAATACATCAGTAAAGTACTTGTACCCTTTGTCCAATGTGATTGAAATTTCTTGAAATACTTGCGACATAGGTACTTGGCTTAAGTATAAAATTTGAGTACCGAGAGTTTTTTTCGTTTTTGAGTAATTCCCATTAACCCACATTTTTTGATATTTCACTTGAAATCAATTTAATTTATTGTGAAAAAATCTTCAATTTCAAGAAGATCGATTCCAGTTAAAATATCAAAACATAATGTTTATGTAAATTTCTCTGAAAGAGATTTTATTGCTTTTAAATGGCTGTTTTATTGCTTTTCTTGAAATTGCCATTGAAAGGAGGCGATTCCCTTTTAGCTTGAATTTGACGTCATTTTCACAATCATTTGAATTAATTTCAACTGAAATACCAAAAAATGTGATTTAAATTAAATAACTCAATAAGGAAAGAACTCTCGATACTCAAATTTTATACATTATAAAAATCTAAATGTTTTTTCTCCGTTTTCCTTCAAGATACAAGAAAAGTATCAAAAAACAAGGAAGAAAGAAAAAACATCATAGCAAGAGAGGTGAAATGAAGAATCATTAGGCCGTTTTCAAATGAACATTTATCTATTGTAAAAATAATGTAATAAATAAAACTAATGAAAATTGAAATTATTTAAATCAAAATAAGTGAAATTTGAGAATAATTCCGATGAAAATCGGTTCCAGTGGACAAACGATCGGTCATATTTCAATCAAAAAAAAAAAGTATCGAGTAAAAAAGGTACAAAAGTATCGATACCTTTTTCGTGTCCCTACTCAGGCGGGTTCGAATCAGCTGGGGTAAGCCCAGGGAGGTCCTGCTAGTAATTTATATATTTATTAAGCGTATATTTGTCCACATAACGCTGTCTAACAGCATCAAGAAGGAATATGTTTATTTTGGGGGATTTCAAAGGAAATCAAAATTATTAGAATTCACACTTAAAGTAGAATCTCCGAAGTGTAACTGTAATAAGATGAAAGTGGTTAATGAGTCGATTAAAAGCGTTGAATAATTCGATTTTTGGTAGCAATTTTTTTGTTTTACGGGATCTCTAAAAAAAAAAAAAAAATGGTGTCGAGAATTGAACTCGAGACGTCTGGTTGGTTTGAGAAAACTTGAGATTTCTTATTTATTCTTTATTTTTAAATAGATTTACAGAATAGACTTACAATTACATACAAAAAAAAAAAAAAAAAAAAAAAAAAACAAAGAATAAATAAATCATAACAAAATATATTTGGTATATTTTGGTTCAGAAAATATTTTTTAAATAAAAATTTAATATTTATAAAAAATATTTTTAAATTTTGGGGCCCCTTCTATACCGAGCCATGTGCCTAGTGGATAATCCGCCACTGCCTGTGTTTATAGTAATTTAGTGTTGCTAGCTCTTTTTTACTTTCTCTTACCTCTATATATATGTTAATATATATAGAGAGAGAAAGTATTGGTTTCATGTCAAAAATTCGATGTCGAGATTTTGATGGATATACACGTTTTAAGGTCCCCTGAATCCAAAAAGTGATTTTCGCGACATGGTCTGTCTGTGTGTGTGTCTGTGTGTGATCTGTGTGTCTGTGAACAAAATATCTCAATAACGGAAAGAGCTAGGAGGCTGAAATTTTATATTTAAGTTAGACACCCCCATGGGACGTGACACGAAGCTTTTGAACAAAATCGACCAAAGAGTACTAGTACTTTACTGATGCACTTTTTCAGTTTTTTTCGATTTTCTCTAAATTTGCTCCAACGATTTTTTTTTAAATTCAAAAACCCCCCCCCCCCCCCTTTCTTTAAGAGGGGTTTTTTATTTACCACCCCTCCCCCCCCCCACACCCACCAACCCAAAAACCAAACCATTCTGGAGATAAAAGAAAATTTAGGGAAAAAAATGGCGGCCAGCGGGAAAACGAAGCATTTTTGAACCTATGCTATAAGAAACTTTTTTCTTTATTTTAATATAATAAAAGCATTTAAGAGGTTTAGCAGCCTATTTCAGAAACATCCCGTATATATATTTTTAAATATCTCAAGGTCGGGTCTCGAGGTGCTGATTGTAAAGCTATTTAAAAAATTTTTTTATAGATTAATGACATTAAATAAAATATAATTTTTAAAAATTCGGTCTATATCTTACAGATAATTAAATTGTGTTAAAAAATAATTAATTTTTTACCTTTAATAAATTAGCTGGAATGTTTCAAATGAAAGGAAATAAAACGCTTGTTTCCCAATGGGGAGAACTAACGCCATCTCTTACAGCCTAGAGTAACCAGCTTCTCATTCGTCGTTTAACGGTTTTTCGGCGCGCACCTTAATTCCTAGCCAGACAAAGTTATTATCGCCAAATTTAAATAATTTTAGTCACCAAAATCTTAAGATATTTAATGAACGTCATTTCAGTTTGTGATTGGTGGTGGGGGGAACAAACAAATCATATGTCTTTTTTACAATCTCTTACCTATATATTAATTTATAGAGAAAAATGTAGTCTATATTCTCATTTTTGCTCTCAAAATTATTTGAAGCACCCTTTACTCTTGTACTTTATAGACCAATATTTTGGCTTTGCAAGCACCAAAAATATTCTGAAATTTATTAAAGGAACAGTGAATCAAAAAAGTTATAAAATCTCTATTCTATGTGTATAAAAGAAATCTCCCTCAAGCCAAGTGCTGATTGTGTTTTTTAATCACATAAATCTAGATTTTTTTTTATTTATTGGATTAAATGAATAAAGTAAATTATACAAAAAGAAAAATCAATAATTACGTAGGCATATATAAAAGTTCTCTTCTACTTTTTGGATTTATAAAAGCAAAACTCCAATTGAATGAGTTTATTTACCTTTGCTGTTTAGTTTTTTATTAAAGAAATAAACTTGAAATGTCGTAAACTCTAGTTAAAGTCATCTAGTATTCTACATTAAATAAATAACTTTTTATTTGGAAAAATAGAAACCATCAAAAAAAAAAAAAAAAAAAAAATTATAATACATTTTTTATATAGTAAAAGTTGTCAAATATTAAAAGGTGTGGAAGAGATCTTTACTTAAGCATATAAGAAATTATAGACTATTCTTATTAAATAAAATATTGTATTAAAATAGTCTGGTATTTTTCTTTTATTCATTTAAGACCTTTTTACGGCATTGGAGGCCCGTTCCTTTTTATTTCAATTGATTGGTAGCAAATTCAATTTAAATATGTATATAAAAAGCAAAAGTGTGGGGTAGTAGGACCCACGGCAGGAACGAAGTTCCTCACGCCTTTTCTTCAACTCAGAATATAATTTAATATGAATATTATTTAAATAGACGCCTCGGCGGGCTTTCCGTCTAGCCAGGGAGCTGTCCCTGCTGGAACCTCTTGCGTCTACGGTAAATATAAGGAAATAAAGAGGAGGTGGGCGTGGCCTCGCCAAGACTTCGGCTAATCTCGTCTTCCACCGCCGTCGCTCGGGCGCTGGGAACACATTTTTGTTAGGAACGCGTTTTTGTTAAGTTACATTTTCTCCCAATTCACCCTGCGTAAGCCGCGTTAAAGAACTTCGTTCCAAAAAAATTATTTATTTGTCTACGTTACCAGTTATTTAAGCACGGTAGCAAGTTCTATTTCTGTCTGTCAAAATGTTACATCACCATCACTCCGGTTGAGCCAGTGAGAGTGAATAATTCCATTTAATATGGCGTATACCAGGTACTTACTTTCAAAAGGTAATCCATAATTATTTTATAGAGTATTTAAAATTATTTTTGATTTCTTACGATAATGTAAACTAAATTCTCGAAATTTATCATTTTATAAACGATAAATTAAATAAGTATTTTAGTGATTATAGAAATCTGGATTATTATTATCGGGATTCCCATTTATTTACTCTAGGTGCTTTCGTGCAAGAAGACACACACCTCAAACCCAACCGGCCTATGACCGTAGCCATCTACCGGCACCCAAGTTACATTATTTCTTTAACTCTAATTTCTCCTCCTGAGTTCATTTCTAGCTAATCGACTAATCATTATTTCTAGTTCCATCATGTTTATTTTATCCAATCTCTTCTCTGCTATGGAGGATGTCCTAGTTGAGGAGGGACTCCCTTAGCACCGGCATGTAGCCTACTCCTTTCGAAGAATGCATCACTGAGAGGCAGGGGCGTATATAGAAATTTTTTCGGGGGGGGGGGGCCGAACTCAAAAATTTTTCTGCAGAAAATTTTTTTTTTTAAGAAACTAAATTTTTTTTCACACGAAATTTTTTGCGGAACATTTTTTCTTTTGCGGAATCAAAGTTTTCCACCCTGCGGAAAAATTTGTTGCGCTGATGTCTGTATATCCCTATATATGTCTATGTGTTTGGAAAATTTCGGGGGGGGGGCCCGCCCCCCCCCCCCCCCTTATATACGCCCCTGCTGAGAGGGAACCTTTTTTACGTCTCTTCCAAAGAACAAGATGTCACAGCAACTCCCTCTCCTCGTAGAGTTGCCTCAGTATTTTTGTTAATTTATATAAATCTGAACATGCAGAAAGGCCATTAGTGAAACCAGTAATTTCCCTGACTGGTGTTACGATTTTTGTTTAAAGAGACTTTCCTGTTTGGCTTTAAGAAGGCTCCTTAGGGTGTTTTATGGTTAATTTAATAATATTTAAAACAAATGCAAACATTTTTGCTTTTTTAAGTGAAAAGACAATAAGTTTCAAAAATATTATTTTTTCTTTCTGCTTGGAGGGGGGGGGGGGGGTAAAGGTTGAAATAGAGTATGTCATTTTTAGCTAATTTAATAACTAACTAAAACTAAATTCTCTTAATTTATTATAATCATAAAAGAAACATCAAATAATTTTATATAAATCTGAACATGAAAATAGAGTGCCATTTTTGTTTGTTTAATAAAAAAAAAAACAATTTAAAAGTTGAAATATTTTTAAAAATCGAGATAATTACGAGAGGAAAAAAAAAGATTATTAAAGTTTGTGCAGTTAGTGAAATTTAAGATCTCATAAGGCTGGCTTTATTATTAGCGTTTCAAACAATTATTTTTTGAAATTTTATTTAGGGATTTTCTTATATTAGTCCCATGGTAGAATTCAGGTATTCCAACAAGAAAGTAAATTAATGAATACAAAGATTGGCTAAAGCCCCTCGGCTTGTTATAAAAGTAATTATCGTTCAAATGCTGAAGTTAATTACGTTTTTTTATTTAGGTCATTTGAAATTAAAATTCTAAGCACAGTCTTTTATTAGAATGAATACATTAATTCTTTCCAAGTGGTCTCTTGTCATAAGACATAAACTATTTATTTAAAAGACAATGTGTAGAATAAAGAAACAATGATAAAGTGGCAAAGTGGCCCTCTGATTGAATGTCTAAAAGGTGGAGGGGGAAAGGTGGGAGGGGAATTAAATGTCAAATTAACTTGAGGTGTTTTCAAAACAGGAACAAAACAACCATTAGAACAATTGTGTAAGTTTTTTTGTTTGTCTACGTTTAATTAAATTTATTTATTTTATCAAAGGGGAAAATAAGAAAGCAGCAGCAATACTTTTTAATTTTCTAAAAGTCTAATTTTAGACCCTAGGGCTTAAAACGCAGGTAAAGCTCATGTTTTTAGGCAGAATTGTGATACATTTATTTAATTTAACATTTTTTGTGAGTTTATTTTTTGTTACTCATTCAATTTTAAATTTTGGTCCCTTTCAATTTATTTAATTACCGTAATAAATTTTTAGGTATTTAACAATTTGTGAGTATGTTGGTGGACCATATATTCCATGACTCCCGGAAATCGAACCCGGGATCTGCCTTTCCAGGGCTACCCTTTCTAACAGTCCAATTGAGACGTTTATGGCTTTTTTGACTTTCTCTTACCTCTATATATGTTAATATATATAGAGAGAAAATATTGGATTCATGTCAAAAGTTCGATGTCGAGATTTTGATAGATATATACGTTTTGAGGTCCCTGAATCAAAAAAAGTGGTTTTAGCAATATGGTCTGTCTGTGTGTGTGTATGAACAAAATTTCTCAAGAGCGAAAAGAGCTGGAAGGTTGAAATCTTATATTCAAGTTAGGTGACGCCCCCGGACGTAACACGAAGCTGCCTGTACTCAACTAATTGGCTTATATTATTAATTTTTGTATTTTTTAAAATTATAATTCAATCATTTTACATATTAATTTTAAAATATCTGTAACCGAATGTTTATGGAATATATGATTGTGTTATTATTTGTATGCCTATATTGACAACCCGCAAGCTCTGAGGATGGTCTTGACCAAGACCGAAACGTCAGCCTAGTGGGTCAATAAATGAAATAATTTTAGCTGCTATTCTTTTATTTACCTATCCCCAAATCATTATAGAGCTTCAGCTAAAAAAAATGTTTAGAGGTCTAATAACCTCAATATAATGGCATAGGTCCATAATATAAAATTACCTTACAAAAATTTCATCATAAATAATAGTAGATCTTTGTAAAAAAGCTGAGAAGAAGAAGAGATCACAATCATTGACAAATTCATTTAATTTTACTTAATCACCTTTATTATTCCAACAAACTTTGGGAATTAGATCAATGAATTTCGGATTTTAAGTTTTATTATAATCATAAATTCTCAAATAGTAATTTCAAGTGCTTAAGCTAAGCTATAAATTAAGATAAAAAAAAAGTTTGATCACTTAAAGTCATTCTTTTTGCTGCTTTTCAACCAGTTTAATCTGAATGGACTTGCATGATAAAGATTAGTTTAATCTCTCAAGCAATATTTTTTGTGCGTCCAAACAAAAAACAACTTCTGCTTTTGACTTGAGGCAGGAAAATGTAAAAAAATCCAGAAGGTAAAAGTCATTAATTAAAATTAGAGCCCAGTAATTAGTGAATCAAGAAGTAAAAAAAAAATAAGCCAATTTAGTTAATGCCATTCAAGACAATGAACTAAATATTATATTATGTATGCATTAATCAATTTTAAAAATGTATTTTCATAGAATTTATCATATCTTTAATGTGCAGGTGTTTGTTTACAAAAAAGAATTTAAATAATTTCTTTTCTAATTATATATATATTTTTTTTAAGATAATTTAATAATACTTACATGAATATTTTATTTTTAATAATATCATTAGTATGTGTGAAAGTATTTATTACATTTCGTGCTTCTTATCCCCGATTAGAAGCTTCCTGCCCTTAGGCCATCTGGCTTAAAAATTGAAAAAGGTTAAAAATTCTGCGTTAACTTATTAATGTGTATATTCTGGTATTCAAAAGGAGTTATTTTGTAAACTATTGTTCAAAAATTGTTTCTTTAACTCTTCTGGGACTTCTTCTTCCAAAGAGACTAATCACAAGCTTTCTTCCAGTTTTTTAAATGGAATTCCTTATGTGGCCGTACTATAGAACTCATTTATGGTGGTTTAAAGCAGTAGTTTCAGTATTATATATTCGGCTGGTTTAGGCTAGTCTGCCGAACTTACATTGTTAGCCGAACGATCCCCCGCTGTATAAATGAATAGGAACCGCGTCCATTGCAGCAGACCATTCGGTCAAGTTTGGTCGTACGACGGTCCAATCCTCATCCAATCCCCTTTGATTGGGATTTTTCTGGTGTATTCCGCCGAACTTGAATAGAATTTCCGTTTCTTATATTTAGACCAATAAAAGTGAAATATTTTATTCAATTTTACATTAAATTTATTTAAAAAACTTGAATACATTTTCATTTGTTCTTTTCTATATTTTGTTATATTTAAATCCGAAGGTTTTTTTCAGTTTTTCTTCAAGATAGAAGAAATATAATGAAAAACAAGGAAGAAAGAAAAAATTCAAATCAAGAAGGGTGGTGAAATAAAGAATCATAAGGTCGTTGAAAAAAATAATACATTTTCAAAGGAACATTTATGTATTGTAAAAATAATGAAAATTGAAATTATTTAAATAAAAAAAAAGTGAAATCTGAGAACAATTTTGACGAAAATTGGTTCCAGTGAACGAACGTTTCGTCATATTCCAATTCGGCCGTCTAACGGTCGAATATTCATTTAACCGAACACGGTTCCAGTTAATGACTAGGCTTAGACTCCTTATCAAAATGTTACTCTTCTAGGTTGAGGTTGCTCCCACTGAATATAGTTATAAATAGAGCCCGGATTTTTATGCAGCAAAAATCGCTAAATATGCCATATAATATGCAGTAAAAGTATTAAAATATGCAGCAAAATATGCAATATATTTATGGCAAAAATATTAAGTAAATGGCTTCAAATTAAAGGTAAATCATGATTTCTACTGATGTAAAACTAATGGTGTTTTATTTTTGGAAGGAAAT
This sequence comes from Euborellia annulipes, assembly GCA_023213315.1. NCBI lineage: Eukaryota > Metazoa > Arthropoda > Insecta > Dermaptera > Anisolabididae > Euborellia > Euborellia annulipes. The sequence goes on along the minus strand of JAKCPI010026468.1, from coordinate 3,554 downwards.
AATTAAAAAAAAAAAAAACAGAGAGCAATCCATTGCGAAATTTTTGAATCAAACGAGGACCCCTGTTTTGGTATTTTTTTTCTTTAATTAATTTGACTTCGAACTATGGAACACGACTAAGAGCGAATCCAGAGGTGTTTCTCGGGGGGGGGATAATCTGGTGTGACTTGTCGCACAGCACACTATTTTTCCTTAATTTCGGTAATTTAGAGGCGCATTCTGTACTTGTTTGCCAGAATATAAATACAAATCAAATTTTTAAGTATTAATTTTTAAAATTTTACATTAAAAATAATTTTTTTTTTTTTTCGAAAAAAAGTATTTTTTAAGTCTCGGGGTGGGGGGGGAGCAATTACCCCCTTTACCCCCCCCCCTTGTATCCGTCTTTGAACACAACTGACTTGATATTCATCCAACGAAAATTCTAGCAAAACTAAATTTATTTCTTAAAAGAGGATATAAAGAATAAAAGATATAGTTATTTATTTTTTACAATGTAATAAAGGATTTAAATTTTTTTTTTTTTGTTTTTAGAAAAAAAAAATTAAAAAATTGAAATAAAATGAAACTTTTACTGAAAAAAAATTTAAAATATCCAAAAAGTCTTAAATATGCAACTTTATGCAATATTGACCAAATATGCAAAAATATGCAATATAGAATTTGAACCCTAGCTCCAAGGGGGCATGATTCGGATAGAAAATTGGTTTTCAGTGACGTACCTATTAGCAAATAGAATATGCAATTGCATAGGAATCCGGGCTCTAGTTATAAAATACAGAATCTTTTATAAATAATTATTTTTAATATATTTTCCTTGCATGTTTAGCTTATTTTGATCATCTGATTTCTGATATCGTGTGTATTCTTTTCTATTTTTAGATTATGATGATCAATTATATTTATAATAATTACTCAATTTTTCATCCTAATCATAAAAAAGAAATTTTCTACCCTTATTTGAATTTTATTATTATTGATTTTTATAAAGCGTTTTTTTACAACGGCTGAGATGAAATCAAATAATAATAATAATAATAAGTAATAAATCTATATCACCGAAAAAATGGAAATCGTAGTGGTGGAGAGAAAGGAGGTTATTGGTTCAGTATAGAAAAGGGTGATGTTTCTCTATATGTGGAGCGCGAAAGTTCGATAATCCGGAGTCGATTCGAAGGAGAGGAAATATGTGGGTTGCTCGGGGTACATGACAAACATTTCAACGGAGACACACACACATACACACGGGTGTGCAAACGACCCGAGAGCATGATCGCCATCTCGGTCACAAATACACACACACTTGCAGGAAACTTGTACTAAAGGGAATTATAGCCTCCATTGATCCAAGAGTTGTAAACGCCCATGAATTCTCCTGAGGTCCGATATTCATTATTAAAATACATGACACGGTTGATTAATTGAAATCATTTTTACAAAGTTTACATAAACATTTGCTTGTTTTGTATATTGATGTTTACAAAATTATTGTGGACACATTTGATAAATAAATAAATAAATATTTATATTCATAGAAATTGATATAAAAAACAATAAAAAGGCTTGTCGAGATTAAAACGGACAAATAAAACAAAAATATATTTTGTTGCAAGACGAGATCTTCTCTGGTCAAATCAACGCCAGATGTTCATTTTAACAGAAAATATCAATATATTCTATTGTCAAGTCTATGTATTTATTTATTAATGAATATCAATCAAATCAAAAACTCATAATTGGTGAGTGCATGGATTGTGATTACGAGTAACCTGAGTTAGTATTCTTACTTTTATATGTAGGAAATAAAACTAAAAAAGATGAATTTATTAGAGACGTGGATTTATCCAAAAATTTTCTCTACTTCTTAGATTTACAGGTAAATTCAAAATCTTGAATTCGTGAGAATTGCTTAGTTTGACTTCCGTCCGAGTCTATATAGAAACAAAGTATTGCATTCATGTCGAAAATTTGATTTCAAGATTTTGATGGAAACACATTTTAAGGTAAGGTCCCCTGGGTCCGAAAAAGTGGGTCCCGCAAAATAATCTGTCCGTGTTTAAAATAAATCCAAGAAGGAAATGAATGTTGAAATTAATTAATATTTAAATAAGGTATCCCCTTAGATGCGAAAATAAGCTTTTAAATAAAATCGGCCTGAGTAGCCCACTACTGATGTATTTTTTGAGTTTTTTCTCAAAACAATTTTATATTCTATTACTAATAAAACCCTTGGAATGTTGTATATTTAATTTCAATTTTGATGGAGTTTTTGAAGCATGAGAAATCTGGTGTGACTGGTCGCACAGCACCATAACTTCTTTAATTGAAAGTTGTGTTCAGTCCTTATCATGCCAGGCAACCCTGTAGTACATTAGAATTAAAGTTGTAAAATGTATACAGTTAGTAAAATAGAGTATTTATATTTTGTTACTATGGCAATTATTTCTCCTGCGAGAAAATCGAAAAAATATCTCTACCTGTAATTTGCCAGACTCACTTTTTTGAACTCATAAGGCTCAGAATTTGTTTAGCCTAATAAACCTATACGGTATAGATAAAATTTGTAGAAAAAAAAACCTAGAGGGATTATTTAAACGAATTATATTATTAAAATGTCCGAAAAACTTTTAATTGAAAACCATTGGAGCGATTGAAGGGCGAAGGCGACCTTCATTGATATTTTCAACCTCTCATAGTTTCTAGAAGTCATCCAAATTTATATTAAATTCTTTAAAAATGATTTTAGTATTAGCTCATACTGTATTCATCAAAATAGCTATGATATTAAAGAAGAAAAATTTTTCATATGAAAAAATAAGTTTATTGACAAAAAGAAATGAAATTATTTTCCTATTTATTTTTAACTTATTTTTTTTTTTATCGAGTTTCTTTTTTTCTCGATTTTGCCATTTCTTCCCTTGGTCCATATGTGCACCCATCAAGTAAAGATTAATGTCACGTTTGTCAAAGGACATGGCTTGGATAAAAAAGTAAAATATCGGTGTCGGATATTTCCATAGAGGTTTTGGACGGCTGGCTTTTAAATAAGACTTGGCCTGGACGATTCAATATCGCGGATGGCTTTTGGCCCGCGGGACGCAGCGGCTGTCGCCTGTCTTGAAGGCAAATGGAGGCCACGATCCCAAGGGAACTCCTTGCAAAAAAATTGTCAGAGTAAGGGAAAAGCAAAGGGCAAGGACGCATCGAGTTCGAATAAGTACTTAAGATTGAGATTTTATCGCCAACTTCAAAGTGAATATAGATACTAATATTAAAACGGATAACCAGTTGAATAACTAAAAGGGGTTTGGAGGTCAGCCCCCTCACTTCCCAGTAAATAGAAAACGATAGTTCCTAAAGTGGCAGAAGATGTAATTTTTTGACCTTTAAAACTTTGTTTCTCCTTTATGAATCAGGTCATAAGGACATCAAAAATGTAAAAAAAATAGTTGAAATTACTCGACGTTTCGGCTATCCTTTTGGATTTGTATTTGAGATCTCGGTAAGGGTTAGTTGTGTGTGTTGTAGTGATTGTGCCTAGTTTGGGTTGAGTT
>JAKCPI010026467.1:0-65469 GCA_023213315.1 Euborellia annulipes | reverse complement strand
AAAATGCTAATAACCATTTTTATGCTAGATCTCATTGTTAAAGAGATATTGTGGAAAAACAGTAAATATTATGAAATTTTAAAACTTTTTTCCATTTGTTTGTGGCAAGAAATCAAATCATTTTATAGAGAACTTGTTAGTGAAATGTGAAACAATTTAATTTCAATTATCACTTTTCCTTAGCAGAAAAACTTGAGAGCAATCAACGAACGGATCATTTAGTTTAATTAGAAGAGAAATGTGACCATGGGAGTTGATAAAAACACGATTCTCTTCATTTAATTGCATACCGGTAATTAAAAAAGAAAAAACATTTAAAGGGTTAAAATTAGGAAATTAAAATAAAAAGAACAATAATGATTAAACCACCATCTTCTTTCAAAATAAAAATCGGCCAGCGAGTAAATAATTTTAATTATCAAAAAAAAAAAAAATACATTTTTTAAATCATTTGAATACTTTAGTTGTAAATTCTCAAAATTAAAACTTATCTGTTAGAAAGGCTCGTAAAATTTTTTACACAATAAAAAAAACCCCATCAAAATCCTTCATGTAGTTCCAGAGTTATTCTTTATAAAAGAAAAGTTAAAATTAAATCTCATTATTATTTTTCTATAATTAATTATATAAATAAAATTTTAATTTTCGAATTTTTTTTTCTCATTAATTAAAAAATTTTAATTTAAATAAATTTTAATTGTTTTTATTTATTTATTTTCTTCCTTATATGGTAATTAGAGATGCTCCAAGTGCAAATCTAAAATTAAGTTTTTAACAAACATTCCAATAAATTAAGATATAAGTGTGAAATATCATTTTACTCGGAAGAAAGTCTAGTTTCAGAATCTATGTATATATAAATAAAATTATAAGAAAAAAATATTTCACCCCCTAAAAATTTCACCAAGACGAGAGAGAAATTACCGCACATTCTTTCGAATATTCCATAAGTAGATAAGAAATTAATAAAGCGAAGCGGTCTAAATGACTGTAGAGACCTTTGATTTTGTGAAGGAATTCATATTGAAAAAAAAAAAAATTAAATTTTATTTTTCACATTATATTTTACATTTTATTATTTTTAATTGAATTCGTATATATATTAAACAATGTTTCATTTTAAAATAATATATATTCCATGTCAAATTTATGCCTTTTGTACTGTATTCCAACTCAAGTATTTCTCGCTAGTTAACAAATATCAATTTAAACTCGAAATAGTAATGAAAATAAACGACTCCCTAACACTCCCCTCTATAAGTTGGCCAACTTGTCTTTATAAATTCCCTTCAAACGATGAATTAAATTCCAAACATGAATAATTTATGTTTTTAATTTGACATCAATTAAGATTAAAGAATTAAATATGTAAATTAATAATATGAATTATTAATCATTGAAATTAAATTCTAATCATTGTTGCGATTTTATAAAAAAATAAAAATAAAATGGCGGACTGACGCTCCAATTCAACTAAAAAAACATTAATATATCTAAATTCCAACCGAATTATATATAAATGTTATATATCTTTATAATCAGAAAAATGGCAGCAATTAGAATATGCAATTACAAAATATGATATATATAAGAAGAAAATATGCAAGTGAAACTTTTTTGAATCGTACGTAGGCATTCAACTGAAAAAAAAAATATATATTTAATAAATATATGAAAAATATATCAACATAAACAATAAAACGAAAAAATATAAATAATATTTTCATTAATAAACGAAACGACACTAATGAATTGGGGACCCCTCCACACCTTCACTCGAGCTCTAGCGACAGTAGCACTGTAAAGAAAGCAGGTGTGTGACGTCACGGCTTGTATGCGACATACAATAGATGAGCGAAAAAATATGAGGCGATGAAAAAAAAGTTTCACTTTAAAAAATCACAAGAATGGTAAAATCATATCAAATAAAAGAGTTTAAATATAAAAAATCTGGTGTGACTGGCGCACAGCACACAACTTTCTCTTACCTTCGGTAATCGAATGTTGTGTACTGTGCTTGTCACACCAGATTTTTTGTGTCGACATGTATTTAGTTTCCGACAGTACGGTACATTCGATTTTCAAGATGTAAAATTTATAAGTATGACAAAATATTTATATTTTGTTACCATGGCAACCATTTCTCCTATCTTTTCTATGGAGAACAAGAGTAAAGTGGTCTTCAGAAGATTTCAATCACAAAATGAGAATATACATTTTAAAGAGAATCTAAAAAATAATTGATTTTTGAATTTTAAAAAAAATCGTTGGAGCAAATTTTGAGAAAATCGAAAAAAACTGAAAAAGTGCATCAGTAAAGTACTAGTACTCTTTGGTCGATTTTGGTCAAAAGCTTCGTGTTAGGTCCCATGGGGGTGCCTAACTTAAATATAAAATTTCAACCTCCTAACTCTTTTCGTTCTTGAGATATTTTGTTCACAGACACACAGACAGACACACACACAGACAGACACACAGACAGACCATGTCGCGAAAACCACTTTTTTGGATTCAGGGGACCTCAAAACGTGAAGATCCATCAAAATCTCGACATCGAATTTTTGACATGAATCCAATACTTTCTTTCTCTCTATATATTAACATATATATAGAGGTAAGAGAAAGTAAAAAAAAAAAATCTTCCCAAATTTTTTTTATCGTTGCATGTTATTTTTGAATTTTATTTTATTTATTATTATTATTTTTTTTTTCCAAAAAAAAACTTATCTCGTTAAAAAATTTTTAACAAGCAACTTGTTCAAAACGTGGAATACTTTTGCTAGTTTTATGTTTTGCTTAACTTATAGTCTCGCTGTCTCTGACTCACTCATTTGCGGGGGAGGAAAAAAAGATAGAGAGATAAATAGGTGAGTTTAAATTGTCAATTGGAAAATCCTCAAGTGCTTTACTTGAAAGTTAGGGCAATAAATTTAATTGTTATCTCTACACCATTTGAGGCAACAATGTAATTAATTGTTTATATTGTAAAAAAAAAAATGGCCATCGGGTCTTGGTGTAGAGGTTAGCGTGCTGGTCTGCTGTACCAAAAATCTCGAAAATAACAGTGGGGCAAATTTAAAAATAAAGAAGTCACGAGACTCAGACCAGTCTGGCAACGTCGCATAAAATAATACTCTTTTCTCGCTGTCAGTTACATTTTTATTTTTTTTTTTTTATTTTACGATATATTGTGTTTAAACTAATTTGCATTAATCATTGTAAAATATTAAATAAAATAAAATTGAAGGCTTTTAAGATTTGAAATAACCAGCTGTCAAATGCAATGTTGCCAGTTCTATATTACGTGAAATACTGCTCAAGTCAAAAGTCATTCATTTATTATTTTTGGTAATTAAATTATTAACTTAATACAAATAATTAATACAATTATAAACTATGATAGGTCACGACTAAATTATAATAAGGAATTTTGGCATTCAAATTTTTAATTTTAATAAAAAAAAAAAAAATTTAGTCTCTATTATGACTTACGGGGTACTATCCGAACAACTTTAATATAAATTTGAATTCATCTAAATTTAAAATTGAATCAAAGGACATGCCCCAGAGATAATTTCCATGCTGGTGGTCATATCTTGGAGGTCAAAGAGTATAAATGAGTGAGTTTCTTCGATTATCCTTCCTAAACACGTTTCAAAGTTTCACTTTAAAATCCCCTTTTGTTTACGTTGAATGTATTTTAAACAGGCAAAGGGAGAAGAATTTCTCTTTTTTTGAATTCCATGAAGGATGTGGCAAAGAGCTAAATTAATTTATAAACTCTCTCGTTTTTTGTATTCATTGTAAATTAATTGCCCTCTATTATAACTTACTTTTTTTTTTTTGAATAAATATTCGTTCGTTATTTATAAACTTCTCTATAAAAAAGATATTCTAAAGGCATAGGGAACTAAGCGGTCCAATAGCAAATCATGGATTTAGTTAACAAGTACATGTACTCTTCAAGTTTTAAAAAATGAGCTTTTTTTTATTAATTTTTTTACATTAAATTAATAATAATTAAAGGTAAACACTTGGTTTAGTTTTAAAAAAGTTTTATTTGGTTTTGTCAATTTCGTTGTTAAAACATCATCATCAAAATCTTATTACAAACTAACTGACAAGGTCGATTAATTTTTTCTTAAAGAAGATGGCAGCACTGTATCTTCTATGCTGAAATCTATGCAAAGAAGACACAGGGCTGCCATCTATGCAAAGAATATACAGTGCTGCCATCTATGCAAAGAAGACACAGTGCTGCCATATATGCAAAGAAGACACAGTGCTGCTATCTATGCCAAGAATACAGTGCTGCCATCTATGCAAAGAATACAGTGCTGCCATCTATGCAAAGAATATACAGTGCTGCCATCTATGCAAAGAATATACAGTGCACCCATCTATGCAATATATGCAAAAAAGACGCAGTGCTGCCATATATGCAATCTATGCAAAGAAGACACTCTACTGCCATCTCTGCAAAGAATATACTGTGCTGCCATCTACTTTAAGAATAAATAGATCTACATCGACTACGGAATTTAAAATAAAAAAAAAAGGCACCCCCCCCAAAAAATTTCCCTCGGGGGGGATTTTTTGGGGGGAAAAAGAAAAAAAAAGGGGGTTTTTTTCCATTTTCCCTCCCAAAACGTTTCAAAAATTTCCTTTTAAAACCCCTTTTGTTCACGTTAGTTTGTAATAAGATGCTGACGATGATTTTTTATCATTGAAATTAACATAAACCAAATAAAACTCCTTTTTTAAACTAAACCTAGTGTTAACTTTTAAATATGATTAAATTATTTTAATTATAAAAATATTTAAACTAGTGCTTAATGTGAATTCTTTAGATTATATAAAAATTTCTACAAAAATAAATGAACAAGGCTTGTGATCCTAATTTCACCCTTTAGTTAAGTCTTTGGGCTAACAAACAACGACCTGGGTTGCTATTTAATCATATGATTAGCTTAACTAGAATTGAAAATACTCGAAAGTTATAGTCACCTTGTTTATCCAATTAGATGTGAAGCAACCGGCCCTAAATAACTTTTGTAATATTCCCTTGAAAAAAAAAAAAAAATCATCTGTTTTAGAGGGAATTTTCCCTATAAACAATCGTCTAATATTCAAGTAAAATTAAAACTTGATGCGTTTGTGTGTTTTATATCAGATTTTATTTTAATTTTATTCAAAAAAAAAAAAATAAAATAAATAAATAAAATTCTTTACTTTAATGTTAAAAAACAAATAAAAAAGCAAAGAGTACATAAATAAATGTCATTGTGCACATGAACAAATAAATATTTATTTGGAAACAAAGTTTGAAATTAAACAATCAACAACTTTGTTTAGAATAAAAATTCCTGGAAAAAAATCTGGTGGTGCCATGAGGAATATCGAAAACGACTGTTTTTTTTTAACTCTATCTGATAATTAAAAAAAAACGGATGTGTATTTCCGTTGAAATCTCAATTTTTAAATAAATAAATCTAATTTTCTGAATATAATAGAATTGCTTTAATGAATACTATTAAATTAATAGGCGAATGAATCCAACAATAGCGAAATTTCTAATCAGAGACAGAACGAGAGAGAGAAAGAAAAAAATTTCAATTTATTGATTAATTATTATCATCAAACGAAAATTGCATCATTCACACATAATGAAAGTGGATTTGTTGATAAATTTCCCACCCTAGATAATGAGATAATAAAATAGAGACTTTAATTATATTCTCTCTGTTATGAAATTCATTTGCCAGTTGACATTAATTTAAATAAATTAGGTTGGAGTCTTAATGAGTAAAAAGGATATAGAAAAAAAAAATATTAATGACATAATTATTACGTGAATGATGAATTTTTTCTGTATATAACCCCCTATTTTGTATTATATATTCCTGTTTGTGCCATTTTTCTGTTTAAAATGATATGCCACATTTGTATTTAATTTTGTTCTAATTATTTAAAAAAACAACTTTTAGAATTGAGGTGGGAAAGCGTCAGACCGCCATTTTTTTTTCTAAGACCACAACAATAACCAAAGAATATAATTAATTTCATACGCAACAATCGCCAATTAATTATTTAAATATTAGATTTAATTCTAATTAAATTTAAAAAAAAATCTTAATTATTTTAAACTGTTTTAGATTTCGTTTGTGAATTTAACTCTCTATATTTGAACTTTTTTATTTATTAAAAAAAAAAAAAACTCTCAATTGACTAATAACGTATTTCGTTCGATTCTAATCCCTTTAAACGAGGAATTTTCTAATTAAAATAAAACAGATGCAACGGGCTGCTGGGAATTAATATTGTACATTATTGGTTTTTCAGAATAAACATAGGAAGAGAGTGTGGGAGGGGAGGGGGAGGGGAGGGGGAGATGATTAAATGATAAAAGCCAAATCAAATTTATCCAATAATGAACCAGGATTAATTATAAAATTAACTAAAGTTTATTTGTAAAAAAAAAAGTAAAAATAAGATCGTTTTTAATTTAAATGAACTTAAAATAAGAATTTAATTTTTATTTTATTTAAATTTCTTTTCGTTTTTCTTTTGGAATATTCACCAAAGTTTTTGAATCGATCTTTATGAAATTTAATTAGCATAAATACACTATAAAAAGAAATATGTCTACCAAAATTCATAACTCTAATCCTAAGGACGTCTGAATTATAAGCAAAACAAATTAGATTTAATTGTATAGAAAAGTCATAAAACAGCCGAAATCTCCAAATTCAGTGAACCGATTTTTACCAAATTTCATTAGCATAAATATACAATAACAGAAAATATGTCTGCCAAATATCATAACTCTAATCCTAATTATGCTTGTATGCCAAGAAAAATAAAATTAGATCTTATTGTATATAAAAGTTAAAAAACAAGTAAACTCTAATATCATTGAACTGTTTTTTATGAAATTTTATTAGCATAAATATCTTATTGAAGTAGACCACTTTACTCTTGTAAACTTCATAGGGAAGATAGGAGAAATGGTTGCTATAGTAACAAAATATAAATATTTTTTTGTTTAAAAATTTCAAAAAAAAAAACAAAAAAAAAATTAAAAAATTAAACAAAAGGAAAACAAAATTTAGAAAATTAAACAAATAATAAATTTCAAATAAAAATCTGGTGTGACAAGCACAGAACACAACTTTTGTTTGCCAAAGGTAAGAGAAAGTTGTGTGCTGTGCGACCAGTCACACCAGATTTTTGTTTTTGATCCTCTATGAGATCATCATCAAGGCCTAAAAATAACAAATGCAAAATACGATCCAAACATTTCTTTAACAACTCAACTTGCATTAGAAGCCTCAAGCCAATTAATCCCAGCGCTAAATTAGACAAAGATAATAGAAAAGTTTATCGTTTGACCGATCAGCATCAAATTTTAAAGCAAAGCAATTAGAATTCAACCGATATCTCCAACATCATTGAGCCGATTTTTACGAAATTCCATATCATCAACAGCTTAAATTTCTACCCGTGGGAGGCGGGATATGATTATAAAAAGTATGGAAGGGGAATTATATATGTATTTATTAAATAAATATTCAAATTTTATTTTAAAAAGATTAAATTCAAAGTAATCAAAGAGTTTTTATATAATTGAGAGAATTTTTTTTTTTTTTAAATATATATTTATTTGCATATATCTAAATAATTATATTAAAACGTTTAATTAAATTCTAAATCCCAAAATAAATACGAAAAGAGAGGGAATTGAAAAAAAAAATATAATTTTTTTTTTATACCAAATGAGATTAAATCAATTTAACGTTAAAAACAAAAAATTGTTAATTTCTTCAATCTTTAATATTTAATTGTAATAATGAATACCCGTGATATATTTATATATTCTAAATCTTGCCATTTTTCTGATTCTAATGATATATAACACTTGTATTTAAATTTAATATAATTGGTTAAAATATGTTATTTGTTCTTTGAGGTGAGAGAGCGTCAATCCGCCATTTTTTTTTTAATAGGTTAACAACAATTCTTTGACAACAATATCTAAAGAATATAATTAATTAAATTCAATAAATCAGAGATGTAATTATCTAGATTTAATTAATTAGATTAAAAATTTAAATTAATTTTTTTTCTATTATTTATTTAGTAATATATTCTTTGGTAAATAGACATAAATTGTTGGTATTATTTTCTCTATTAATTCTCATCTTTATTAGCGGTGTTTTCTATTCTGCATATTTGAATAAAAAAAAAGATAAGATTTGCAAAATACAGTTTTTTTTTGTCCCTCCGAGTCTAATGACCTCAACAGACCATTTACAAGCTGTTTTTTTTTTTTTTTTTGTGAATTAAATTTTTTTTTCAAACAAAATAAATTCACTTTAATGAGAAGTCAGAGATTTATGGTAATGTAGTGGGTACACATTTTTTTCCCCTTAGATAACATATATTTTTTTATTACATAGTTTAAATGATGCCATTTTTCTGATTAAAATGATATACAACACTTGTATTAAAATATGAGAAAATTGAGTAAAAAACGGTCTTTTTTTATTTTAGGTGGAAAAAAAGAGTTATTGGTTATGTTTTTAATAAAATTATTACAACAATAAACAAAGAATATATTTTTTAATTAATTAATAATAAATTTAACATTTAATTATTAGAATATTTAATTTAAAAATGTATTCTTTATTAAACTAAAACGCAACAATCAACACAAAAAATAATCATTTATATAAATTCATTATTTTGCTAATTAAAATTAAAAGTTTTTATATAAATTAAGAAAATTGAAAAATTGAAATTTAATATATATGAATAATTATATAATAATAATTGTGAGATTTAATTTTAACATTTTAACTTTTTCTTTATAACGCTTTAACTCCGAAACTTTTTGACCGATTTTTATGGAATTTTTTTTAATGTATAGAGAATTTTACGTGGGTGATTTTATGCTATGTGTTATTTTTAGGAAAATTAATTTAGATTGCCGTTTTTAATAAATTGCGATTCTAATTTATGATTATTTCTATGTCGCTAAGAGAAAATCTAACTAATTATATTTGCTGATGAACGAGCGAATGATATTAAAATCAGTTCCTTTTTATACTCTCTTTCTCTTTCGCTATTGAATTCGTTGTTTTCCCTTCTTCTTCTTCTACAGCGACTTTGACATTTACTAGGGAAATAATAAATGAGGAATTTGTATTTTGTTAGCAAATATTCGTGATACCTTCGAACGTATCTCCATTCATTCAATTCTAAATCTCATCTGCATAAAACCCTCTCTTATATATATTTCCTTTATTTTAAAAGCATCAGCCTTTCATTTTGTTATTATTAAATAACGGGATTTAAACAAAAAAAAATAATTTTTTTTTTTTTAAATTAAATCTTGCATAATTAATTTTATTGTTATATTCTTATTAAAAAAAAAAAAAATGGCGGACTGACGCTTTCTTCCACCTCAAACAAAAAAGAGACTTTTTAGATAAATTACAATAAATTTAAATACAAGTGTTGCATATCATTTTAATCAAAAAAATGGCAGCTTCAAAATATCAAAAAATTTGTCAAAAAAAAAAAAAAAAAAATGAATATAACAAGTTTCTTGAAAAAAATCGTAAGAGTGAATTTTGAGAAAATTAGAAAAAAAAGTACATCAGTAAAATGCTAGTACTTAAGGTTTCAAAATACGAGAATTGTTTCATATACTGGAAATTGTATTTAAAATTCGAAAGAATTCGTTTGAGTGAATTTTGAAAAAATTGGGATAAACTAAAAATGTACACCAGTAAAGTAAAGAAAACAATTAAAAAACTACAAAAGTAAACTATAGACTGAATCTATTAAAAGTGACATAGATTTTATCTTTCTTTTGATGGTTTAATGAAGTTAATAAAAATCGGTTGAATGGATTTTGATAAAATGAGACTAACATGGCCGACTTTTTCATTCAGATGTTTGTTCCGTTCCTTAATAAAGACGTTTTGTCAATATAAGGCTTTATTAAGTAATAATAATACAAAAAAAAAAAATAATAGTATTAAGATAACTTCTATTTTCTATTAAAAATTGCAGAAAATATATAATTTAAGTCAAAACAAATAGATTCAGATTTTTTTTAATTAAAAAAATATTATTTTTTAAATAGTCAAATAAGAAATATTTTTACTTAAAATTTAATAAAAATATTTCTTGATAAACTGATAATTAGTTTTATTAAGTTTATTTAGAAATAAATTGCTGGGAAAGAATAAAGTATCATTCAAATGGAAAATATTGTTTATCACCGACGACACACTCACATACCAAATAACAAAGAAGGGAGATTAGGTCACTCATGTCAAGTTTTAGTGTGTGACCCCCCTCAATTCGGACGTGTCAGCAAACACAAGTCAGCTCTCGGTGTGATCGCACCTTAAAAGTTGGTTTATTTTAAACAAAACTCAGTGTAATTTTATATTTAAAAATTTTATTTTATTATTATTTGAAAATGGCGCACTGACGCTCACTTCAAAATATAAAAAAGCTTTTTTAATACATTGCACTAAATTCAAATACAAGTGTAGTATATTTTTTTAATCAGAAAAATGGCAAGAATTAGAATATGAAAAAAAAAAACGTGTTGTCACAATAGTTAAAAAATCACTGACATCTAATTAGAAGGGAATTTATATGGTGAGCAGTTTCTAAACTCCACCACGCATTATCCTAAAATTCAATTGTGTGGTTGGGTCATTAGACTTGACAGAAAAAAAAAGAATTCTTGTTTTCTAACCAAATGGCCCTAATCTCTGCCTTAATCACCTCTCTTCATGAATATTTTTATTTTTATTTTTTTTGGTTATAAAAAAAGGGCATTAATATGTTTTTATGAAGGATATCTTATGACTTCATTTAGAAAAATTAAAAAAAAAAAATCTGTGTTTTGGGCCCTTATGACGTCATAGCTATTTATTCAAGAAAGAGCACAAGTAGAAATCCATTAAGGTTTAACTTTGAAAATGCAAATTGTAAGTGAGGTGTAAAAATTTATTTTTTTAGAATTTTTAATTAGCTAACGATTGATTGGAATGTACAGTTTCGGCCAAAAACGAGTGACCGAAACTGTTCCGTACATTGCAATCTTTTTCAGCAAATTAAAAATTCTAAATTATTATACTGCACTTAACAATCTGCATTTTCAAAGTTAAACCTTCAAATTTTAAATATATAAATGAAAAAAAATCTGATGTTGCCATTTAATTTATGGATTTGTAAAATTTCTATAAAAGACACACACATACACTTATTTTTATATATAATCTAAAGAATTCACCGTAGGCACCAGTTTAAACATTTTTAATATTAAAATAATTTAATAATAACTAGGCGCGACGCCCGCCTTTGGCGGACCCTCGCCTTTTCTTCTTAATTATGAAAAGAAAATTATTCAATTCCAATTCAGTGCCTGCTTGAGGATTTGTTTACATTCATGGAATACATAAATATTTCTCTATACAATTCCTTTGGGAGAAATCGTAACTTTAAGAATTAATAACTCAAAAAGTTATAGAAATTTCGAGATTAAAATAATTTTCCTGTAAATCTTAGAAGGTCCTCTTTATGCATATAAAATTTCATTTCAAAATTCCAACGGGAAGTTGCCTAAATAGAGTGTGACAGACAGACGGACATTAGCGAATTATATATATACATTCACTAGGTTTAGTGTAAAGTTTTATTTGGTTTATGTAGCAACATTTCGATGTTAAAACATCATTACCAGAACCTTATTACAAACTAACTGACATCTATCTATTTATACTTAAAGTAGATGGCAGCACTGAATCTGCTTTGCATAGATGGCAGCACTGTATCTTCTTGGCATAAATCACGGCATAGAAGATGGCAGTACTGTATCTTCTATGCTGCGATTTATGCCAATAAGATACAGTGCTGCCATCCATGTCAAGAAGAAACAGTGCTGCCATCTATGCAAAGAAGATTCAGTGCTGCCATCTACTTTAGTATTAAAATATCGACGGAATTTGTCAATTAGTTTGGAATAAGATTCTGATGAATGTTTTAACATCGATCGTTCATCTATTTATATTTAAAGCAGATGGCAGCACTGTATCTTTTTTGCATAGATGGCACCATAGAAGATACAATGCTGCCATCTACTTCAAGATCGACAACGGAATTTGTCATTTAGTTTGTAATAAAGTCCTGATGATTATGTTTAAAAATCATGGGCGTAACAAGGAAATTTTGACATTTATTTTTATCCTTTTCTAACTACTAACACAAATTGAAATAAAATTATTTATTGAATTGATTTAAATTTGGAAATCATTTTCATTTGTCATAAAGAATAAAATATGTTTTATTTTATTTTACTATTTCCGCAGACATTTTATTATTAAGATATTTTCTTGTGTTATTATACAGTAGTATAATAAAGTTAAATTATTATTGTTATGCGTATGCGTATATAATAAAATGAAATTTCAAATTTTGTTTGCACATCACACACTTTAATGTTTATTATTAGTTTTCTAGAATTTTCATTTAATTGAACATAAATATAATATTTTTTTCAATTTGCAATTTTATTTTTTTCAATTTGGGGATATTTATTCTATTAAAATTATTGTTTACAATGGTCTCAAGTGGTCCTCGGGCATGGTGTAGTGGTTATAATTACATAAAACATAAATCATACAAAAATGGAAGATCTAAAAAACTGAACTTAAAAATAATAACTAAACATGAATTTTTTATTAATATTTACACAAATTTCGGATCATTAGTTTCAATTAAAAGTTGAAGTTTTGAAAAAAAAAAATCTTGTGTGACTGGCCGCACAACACAAACTTTCTCTTACATTCGCTAATTGAAAGTTGTTATCTGTGCTGGTCACACCAGATTTATATATATGTTTTTTTATTTAATTAAAGGCCTTTTTCGGCATCGGAGGCCATTTAGACCCCGTCTCTATTTATTCAAATATAATTAAAATTTCTTTTGTGGTTAAAACCAATTTTGGACGGTTTTTTAACCACCCTGAATAAAATCCCTGCTCTCTCCACCATGAATAACGAAGTTCCCGGCAATCTCAAGACATAATATTCTTCAATAGAGTCCGCATTAACCAGACTCGTTCGCTCTCCGACACACCTATTCCGATTCAATATTGTCAACTCCCCAAATTGCACCTTTTGTCCAACCTCAGCAAGCCCAGAACACCTTATCTCCTTAAATATCCCCTATACCCAGTGTTCGCGCACATTTAAATAAGCAATAGAGAGGTCGAAAATTCCATCACGACCACACAGTTTTAGTTAACTTCCGAATGCCAATGTGTAATCGTAAGCGTTCTGCCCAATCCGTGCTCGTTCGTATCCATAGCGTGCAGACCAACGATCCTTCTGTATTTATCTATTGATATTTTGACATCTGCCTCTACTCTTACGCTATCTACTTGTTTTATCGTCTAACAAGTGGACACCCTACGGCTAATGGGTCTCCGATTTTTTTTATATTCATAGGATTTGAAGGTGAGATCTGAACATCAAATTAATGAAGCAAAGCAAAAAAAAGATGCTGCCAACAAGAATCGAACCAGTGAATCCAAGAGATTTGAGTGCTACGCGCTCGGCTACGAGGGGTTCTTTGCTTATGTGAAAATAACCCGAACTTATTGTAAGTGGATTTTTTTGAGAAGTGCATCGTGCAGCTTTAAGAAATTGATGTTCACTTAACTTCAAATCCAATGAGTATAAATCACTCGGTGGCCCACTAACCGTTGCATCCCCATTCCATTTCTGTTTGAGTTGCTGATGATTTACTACGGTGTCCGGAAAAAATAAAATGTCTTTTTACTTTCTTTTTATTTAATGAATAAATTTAGGTTGGTAATATAGTTTCTTTGTTTAGAAATTAAAATGAAACATTTTAAAAAGTTAAAAATGAAAAATGCAAAAAATTTAATATAATAAAATTTAATATAATCAAAGAGTGCCATCACAGTGGGACCTGACTTGCGTTTGCTGACGAGGGTTATAACCGAGTCCGAATTGAGGTGGGTCACACAACAAAGCTTGAGTGAAATGACATCATCTTCCAATTCTGTTATTTGATATATGTCGTCTTTGTAAATAATATTTTCCATTTGAATGATACTTTATTCTTTCCCAGCAATTTATTTTTAAAAAAACTTAATAAAACTTAATTCAAGTTATATTAAGAAATATTTATTGCTAATTTTAAATAGAAAATATTTTTTAATTGAATATTTTAAAAATTATATCACCTCCATAGAAAAACATAGGCTGAATTCGCCACCATACTCAAGTCAGCGCACCCGCTGGTATCGCACCTTAATAATTGAGGGATTTAATTTTAAAATAGAATATTTAAACAATTAAATTCCCCATTTAATTAATTATATTTATTCTTTGCCCATTGTTGAATTCTTATAAACAAATGGCGGTGGAAGCTTTTTCCACCTAGATGCAATAAGTGTATTTTTTATTTATCAAGAATAATTTTAAATACACATGTTGTATGTCATTTTAATCAGAAAAATGGCAAGAATTCAACGATACAAATAAAAAAAAAAATTATATTTTTTTCTTTCCATCAAATTTAATCAAAATATTAGTTTTGCATATCAGAATTTTTTTATTATTGAGACATTCACTTTCGTTTTTTTTTCTCCCCCTTTTACGTCAACTTTCTCTCTCTGTGCAAATGTCACAACACACTCTTCTCCAGGAAATTGCTTGACCCTCGAGGTCTTGTGTGTGAAAATTGACACTTGAGAATTTATATTGACTTGTACACACACACACATAAACAAGTGCAATTTCAGTGAGGGATATATATTCGTTGTGACATGGGAAGAAATATATATATTTTTTTATTTTATCCTCTTTATATTTATATTACTGACTACAGATTTCTCTTTAGAGATAATAAATCAAAATAAACTAACCTTCACAAGTTAGGTTAAATGACTTGAAGGCCCATAAACAGATGAATCTTATTGGAAGAGCCAACATGCAGTCTACACATTGGTTATATTAATCAAGCCTAACAAGCATTCAAATTAATATATTTTTTGAATTTTTATTTTATCCTCCTTATATCTATATCGGTATTACTGATTTTTGAATGGCATATTTCTCTTTAGAGATAATTAAATATAAAGTATGAGATTTAAAACGTATACGATCCGCCACTATTTTTACTCAAGTGAACAAACTGCCAAATAGTAAAAAAAAAAAACTAACCATTTTTATTGGAGCAGCCAACCTGCAGTCTACACATTGGTTGTATTGGTCAAGTTTACCGAAGCATTCATATTAATATATTTTTGTTATTTTTATTTTATCCGCCTTATATTTATATTACTTATTGAATGACAGATTTCTCTTTTAAGATAATCTCTATATATATAAAGTATGTGATTTAAAAATGTATACGATCCGCCAATATTTTTAAGGAAGTAAACCAAATTTGCAAAATAGCAAAATAAACTAACCTTCGCCAGTTAGTTTAAATGGCAAGTGATTCTTATGGGTCGTTTTGATAACTTACCTACCCCAACATTAAACTAGCCTCCCTATGGGTCGTTTTGATTTTTATGCTGATTTTTTAATGCTGAAGGACAAACACCATGAATTTCCCCATAGGGAGGCTATTTTAATGTTGGGGTAGGTAAGTTATAAAAACGACCCATGGAGAAATACTGGTGTTTGTCCTTCAGCTGTTTTAATGCTGAAGGAGAAACACCATAGGGAGGCTATTTTAATGTTGAGGTAGGTAAGTTATCAAAACGACCCATTGGAAGAGCCAACATGCAGTCTACACATTGATTATATTGGCCAAGTCTAACAAAATCATTCAAATTAATATATTTTTTGAATTTTTATTTTATCTTCCTTATATTTATATCGGTATTACAGATTTTTGAATGGCATATTTCTATTTAGAGATAATTAAATATAAAATATGAGATTTAAAACGTATACGATCCTCCAATACTTTTAAGCACGAAAACCAAATTTGCAAAATAGCAAAATAAACTAACCTTTAGTTTAAATGGCAGGTGACTCTTATTGGAAGAGCCAACATGCAGTCTACACATTGGTTATATTGGCCGAGTCTAAACAAACATTCAAATTAATACCGGCAAAAATTTAAACATATTTTCGAGTATATAATAAAAAAATAAATAAAAATTTCTATATTAATCATAATATTAATAGAATAATACATTTTTTTTTTTTTTTATATAAAGATTTTCAACACTTTCTATTAAGGGGCGTGTCTTGAGGTGAAGATTTTGAGAATTCCAGGGGCACAATTTTGAAGCTATCGACCTCAATTTTTTTTTTTTTAACTAAAGCTATTTAACTTAAAGAATTATCGAATTTTTTTTTAGATTAATCAGATTAAA
The DNA here is from genome assembly GCA_023213315.1 of Euborellia annulipes. Lineage (NCBI taxonomy): Eukaryota > Metazoa > Arthropoda > Insecta > Dermaptera > Anisolabididae > Euborellia > Euborellia annulipes. Next base: position 49,019 of record JAKCPI010026467.1, on the reverse strand, counting down.
TGAAATAATAACATAATGAAATTCAGTGAGGCCTCCAACCTAAAGTGGTGATCGTCACAAATTGCTCAAGACTTTATATGGGTATATATTATAGGATTTTGTTTCATAAGTGTATTTTCAGTGTTATTTTATACAAGTATTTTTGTAGGGACATTATTTCATTTTATATGTATATTTCGTGTATCAATGTTATTTTATATATATATATGTTTTGTATACGAACATTATTTTATATGAACATTGTTATTTTATATATGTATTAATTTTGTATATTTATTTTTAAAAAGGTATGACCTAGAAGTCAAACCTGAAATAAAAAAAAAAAAAAAATCAGATTAAATAAAATATATTTAAAAAAAAATTCCGTCTATCTTTTATAGATAATTAAATTAGTAATCAATGTGTTAAAAAAACAATTAATTTTTTTTCCTTTAATTAATTAACTGGAACCTTTCAAATTAAATGGAATAAAACGCTTGTTTCCCTATGAGACGAACTAACGCCATCTATTGCCGCCTAGAGTAACCAGCTTCTGAATCGGCTAATAACGGTTTTTCGAGATGTATAACTTTTAAATTTTGGCTAAAATCAGTCAATCTGAAGTAACATTTTAATAAAACTTTATTTTATTTTTTTTTATGTTTTTTAAAATCCGTTAAACGAATTTCAATAGAATAGAGTTTTCGATATAAGCGGCCCCTCTGGCTATTTTAAATAATAATAATGTTACATAAAACATAAACCTTGTTTTTTTTTTAATGCTTGATATTTTTTTGTTTTATTTATAAACTCATGCACGTTAATGCACGCACATTTTATTAGAAAGAATTTTAATGAGAATTAAAAAATAAAATTCCCTCGTAAAAAAAAATGGCTAATCCATCTAGAGATTTCTAAAATGTTAATGCCCCCTCTCCCCTTCCAACTCTTGTTTTATGAAATCTCAAAAGGGATTAAGATGTTTAATTAGCAATAAGGCAGAATGATTATGTATATTAAAAAAAAAAAAGAAATCATAAAATTATTATATTCTCTTTATTACTCAACTTAAAAAAAACAAAATATGTCAATAAATTTTTTAAAAACTCTCGTTCACCTGCGCGAGAAATTCCATTTCGTGTCGTTAAATGTTTACACGTGCTCATAAAAAAAGAATATCATCTTGTACAAAAATCTTTAGAACCACAGATCAAAAAGCTTGAAATTTAACCGGTTTATAGTCTTAGGGCGTCCTAAGAAGATAGTCGAATTTGAATTAAATCGGTCCGTAGAGTGCGGTAAAAATAAAATCCGAATATTTACAAAAAAAATTGTTTTCCTCAACATTCTCAAAACTACTTTGGTACAGTTCGATTATTCTAGATAAATTTTAAAATTAAATATTTACTCGTGCTCATAAAAAGATTACGCTCAAAAAATCTTTAGAACCACAGATCAAATAAGTTTGAAATTTAACCGGTTTATAGTCTTTGGGTATCCTAAGAAGTTAGTTGAATTTGAAAGAAATTTGTCCGTAGAGTGCGGTAAAAATAATATATGAATATATGAATATTTATAAAAAAAAAATTATGATTTCCTAAGGATCTTCAAAAAACTTTTAAAATTATTTGGTCCCAGTCTGGTTATCCTCGATAAGTTTTTAAAAGATTTGGTCCAGGGGATGATGAGAAAATTATATTTTTTTTTATATAAATATTCGGATATTGTTTTTCCGCACTCTACGGACCGATTTATACCAAAATTGAATGTCTTCTTACGATATTCTAAGACTATAGATCGGTTAATTTTCATGCTTTTTTGATCATTGGTTCTAGAGTTCTAGAGTTCTCTTTAATGATCACGTGGAATTTAATCTAAAAAAAAAACTTTCTATGAGATTTTTTTTCTTATAAATCCGAATTTAATTTAATTAGAAAAATTAAATTTCCATCTTAAATATAATTATATTTATAATTTAAAAAAATTTCTTTAAGAGAATTATATTTCGTTTCGTTAAATATTTACACGTGATCATAAAAAAATAACCTCTAGAACCACTGATCAAAAAAGCATGAAATTAACCGATCTATAACCTCCTAAGAAGAAATTTGAATTTGATATAAATCGGTCCGTAAAGTGCGTTAAAAATAATATCGGACTATAAAAAAAAATAATTTTTTCACCTTCCCTTAAATCTTTTATGTAAAATTTGGTCCAGTTCAATTATTTTCCATAAGTTTTAAAAAGATTTGATCCAGGGGATGTAGAGAAAATAATAATTTTTTTTTTTTTAAATAAATATTCGGATATTTTTTTTACCGCACTCTACGGACCGATATATACCAAAATTGAATATCTTCTTACGATATCCTTAGACTAAAGATCGGTTAATTTTCGTTCTTTTTTGATCAATGGTTCTAGAGTTTATTTCTTTAATGATCACGTGTAAATATTTAACGGCACGAAATATAATCACCGGGAAAAAAATCATTTATAAATATTCAAGACTGAGCTGAACAAAATTTCACAACAATAAAATGAAATTTAAGCTACAAAAAAAAAAAAATACGAAAATAAAATAATAAAAAATCTGGTGTGACTGGCGCACAGCACACAACTTTCTCTTTCCTTCAGTAATCGAAAGTTGTGTACTGTGCTTGTCACACCCAGATTTTTGTGTCGACATGTATTTAGTTTCCGACAGTAGGGTTGCCAAATGAATTCAAGATGTAAAATTTATAAGTATGGGAAAATATTTATATTTTGATACCAGGCAACACCATTTCTCCTATCTTTTCTATGGAGTACAAAGAGTAAAGTGGTCTTCCAGAAGATTTCAATCACAAAATGAGAATATACATTTTATAGAGAATCGTAAAAAATAATTGATTTTTGAATTTAAAAAAAAATCGTTGGAGCAAATTTTGAGAAAATCGCAAAAAAACTGAAAAAGTGAATCAGTAAAGTGCTAGTACTTTTTGGTCGATTTTGTTCAAAAAAGCTTCGTGTCACGTCCCATGGGGGAGTGCCCTCGACTTAAATATAAAATTTCAACTTCCTAGCTCTTTTCGTTCTTGAGATATTTTGTTCACAGACTAGGAACCGACCAGTAATTCGGTTTCGGTTACGGTTTTCAGCCAGTTTCGGCCAAAAATCATGGTTTCCGGCTGTAGTTTTCGGTTTCGGTTCCAAAAAGTGGCCGAATTCCTTTCGGCCGGCCGAAACCAGAGTCTGAAAAATGGAAATGAGACTAGCATGCAAAAAAAAAAAAAAAAAAAAGGTCAAATAATTTGCTCTTGAGGGAGAAAAAAAATTTTTAGTCTCCCTAAAAAAAAGGTAAAATGATTTTCACGGGAGGGGAAAAAAAAAATTCAAAAAAAAAAAAAAGGTAAAATGAAAAAAATTTTTTATAGGAAATACAAGAGTTTCGGTTTCGGTTACGGTTTCGGCCGAAACTAAGGTTGAGGACGAATATTCGGTTTCGGTTTCGGTTTCGGCTGAAAATCTCTTGTTTCGGTCGGACCCTATCACAGACACACAGACAGACACACACACACACAGACAGACCATGTCGCGAAAACCACTTTTTTGGACGTTCAGGGGACCTCAAAACGTGAAAGATCCATCAAAAATCTCGACATCGAATTTTTTGACATGAATCCAATACTTTCTCTCTCATATATATTACATATATACATAGGTAAGAGAAAGTAATAAAAAAATAAATAAATAAAATAAATAAAAATAATAAATAAAAAAAATAAAATAAAATAAATTTTCAATCAAATTATTTTTCTCATAAATCCGAATTTAATTCAATTAGAAAAAATAAGCGGGATTTAAAAGAGTGAAACAAATTTTATTTTTTTTCTTAGAAAATGGCGGCTTGACGCTCTTGCATTTTAACGAAATTTTTTTTTTTTTTTTAACTAAATTGTAATTGATTTAATTACTAGTGTTGTAGATCATTTTAATCAGAAAAATCTGGTGTGACTGGCACAGCACACAACTTCTCTTACCTTCGGTAATCGAAAGTTGTGTACTGTGCTTGTCACACTAGACTTCTTGTGTCGACATGTATTTAGTTCCCGACAGTATGGTACATTCGATTTTCAAGATGTAAAATTTATAAGTATGGCAAAATATTTATATTTTGTTACCATGGCAACCATTTCTCCCCTATCTTTTCTATGGAGTACAAGAGTAAAGTGGTCTTCAGAAGATTTCAATCACAAAATGAGAATATGCATTTTAAATGAGCAACTAAAAAATAGTTGATATATGAATTTAAAAAAAAATCGTTGGAGCAAATTTTGAGAAAATCGAAAAAAACTGAAAAGTGCATCAGTAAAGTACTAGTACTTTTTGGTCGATTTTGTTCAAAAGCTTCCTGTCACGTCCCATGGGGGTGCCTAACTTAAATATAAAATTTCAACCTCCTAGCTCTTTTCGTTCTTGAGATATTTTGTTCACAGACACACAGACACACAGACACACAGACACACACACACAGACACACAGACAGACCATGTCGCGAAAACCATTTTTTTGGATTCAGGGGACCTCAAAACGTGAAGATCCATCAAAATCTCGACATCGAATTTTTGACATGAATCCAATACTTTCTCTCTATATATATATTACATATATCATAGGTAAGAGAAAGTAAAAATTGCGTTATTTTGAATTTGTAATAAAAAGTAATAAAAATCACTAATTTTTTTACTATTGTTTATTTATTTTTTCAGTGAAAATATTTTCTTTTCGATTAAATAGCATGAGTTTATTGTAATAAGTGAGTGAGAGAGAGAGAGGGAATATGTTTTCATATTTACATCATTACCATATTTTATACAAGCAGAGAGAGAGAAATGTCCAATGCAAATGCAGAAATATTTTCCCTCCATAACAAAATTGCTGAGCAATATTTGTGCTTCACTCAGCAACAAAAGAGAAAAGTGGGGAGGTTGAAATGAAAAGAATTCTCTGAAATCATTAGTAAATGACTCTATTTGAGGACTCTAATCCATCCATCCATCCATGCATTAGAATCCATTTGCTTTGCTTTTGTTATGAATTCATAATATAATTCCTAAAAATGCACTTTTCCCTCAGGAATTGGCTATTTCATTTTTTTTTATATTCTTTGGTCATCAAAACACGTAGTTATTAAGAAACGGTAAAATACTTAACGGTTTTTTTTTATAAAAAAAATAATATTTTTTTTTTTTATTGATAAGAACAACAAAAAGTCCAAGGCCCAAACAAACCCCTCCTAACTACTTCAACCAACCATCACCAATTAAGGCCAACACACACCAACTTACATTACCAGCACAAAAAACCAAATATTAATTCTTCTCAGTCATTAGTGTCAGACTCGACACGTTGTGGCTACCCTGAAGAGTAACTCTCATGGGAATGATCATAGGCGTAGCCAGAAATTTTTGATGGGGGTTTAGGATTATCTCTCCCCCCCCACCCCGACTAATAGGGCAGTATAAGGCGTCTAATGAAATATATGACTGGCCACTTACCCCACCTTCGCTTCGCCCCCCCTGGACCCCCCTCGAGGTGGCTCGGGCCCGCCCTTTCTTAATTTTTTTTTTTTCTGTTGAAAAACATTCACACTTTTTTCTCATTCACACTCACATTCACACACACATTCATGCAGTCTTTTCGGCAACTTAGGCCATTTAAGACTTTGACGATAACCGTTGTAGAGAATATATCTATTGTGGGGTCAGGGTATTTCTATTTAAGCCATCTGGTATCCAAATGGCTTAAATAAAATCATCGGACTGCCTGGGCCCCGAACCCGCGACGTTTGGTATAGGAGGGAGGCGCGCTACTTACTACGCCAAACTCGGGGGCCCCTTTCTTAATTAAGTGCCGCAATTTTTCAATCAACTCGTATCAGGCAATAGATAATGCAAAACTCTTAATTTAATGTATATGGGCCTAAAATACCGGGGTGTCTCTCTATGTGTTTCTCTTAACCAGACTCCCATCTCAGACCTGTTTAAGAAAAAAAAATAAAAAATTTATTTATATAATAATTTTTATTATTTTTCATTTGCGAGATTTAATCAATTTTAAGTGGCTTTAATTTTTTATAAAGCATAACAAAAATCAATTCTTTTTCAATGGGAAAATTCTGAATTTTCTCGAATTTTTTGCGTTTTATTTAATTTTTTTTTTTTTTAAGCTAGAGAAAATTATTATATTTTACTTTCTCTTACTCTATATATGAAATATATAGAGAGAAAAAGTATTTTGTATTATAGAGCTTAAATATCTAGTCATGGCTTGGGTCCAATGGGGGGTTTGAACCCCCAAAACCCCCCCCGTGGCTACGCCTATGGGAATGATACTGAGGTGGGTTCCCGTTTCCTTCCTCAGGAGGAGGCATCTCAAATAGAGTTGGATAATTTATTGCCATGAGGTGGATTTGAACTCGAGTTGTATTCAACTCAGGATTATAAGCTTAACTGCTTTATCCCCTCGGCCAATCGCCCCTCTAATACATACTATCTCTACTACCCCTATTAATACATACCCTCTAATACCCCTATTAATACATACACACAATCAAAACATGAACAAAAGTCATTATTATTGTGTTTGTATCAATGTTTTTTATAATTGAAACTTTTATATTGTTAAATAAATATGAGATAGCCGTTGTTAGATTTATATATATACTAGACGCAAAGCCCCGCCTTCGGCTGCGCCCCCCTGAACCCCCCCTGCTCGCCTACTTATATACATACCGGTACATACATTTTCCCTTTTCATTTTTATATGTAGAGATTATTTTAGCGGTTAATTATTCATGAACTTAAGATTTTTTGTGAATCATATCCTTTCCGGGACTCTCCCGGTACACAGACAAAAGATTTACGCCGATATTTTAGAATTCAAAATGTAAATAAATAAAAAAAATCGTAAACATGGGTAAATATTTATATTTTGTTACCATGGCGCTATCCCTGAGGCCTGATTGGTTGTTTCACACATCGGACACCCTCTTAGCCTTTTATATATAAGTATGATGATTGTACAACTAACAAATTATTTATTATCCTTTTTTCTTTCATTCGCCTTAACATTTAAAACAGAGCCGCTGGCGGATTAATTAACCGTAGAGAAATTTGTCCGTGCAAGATGTAAATTGTCCTTGTGTTCCTTTGGTGCGGATTTGCAGGTCGTCAAGAGCGAGAGAGAGAGAGTGAGAGAGTAGCCATGTTAATTACAAATGTAAGTGAGAAGGATAAGAAGAAAATCAATCTCTATCTCACTCTCATTGGTTAATATTTATTTAAGGCCTTTTGATTCAACAAATTGAATCAATTTCACTTTAACTTTATATATGTATATTTAAAAACTTATATAATTGATGTATCCCCGCTCATAGGGAGTTTTGGACTCAAATATGGGATTAGTAAAGGTGTGTGGACCTCATAGAGGGGAAAAACCCTTTTTCATATTTTTGCAAATATCTCCGAAACCGTCGAGCGTAGCTAAAAAATACCTAAACACTAAAAGAAAGTAGATGAAATTTTCTATAAAATTGGTCTCATTGACTTTTTTCCTAGTATCAATAGTTTTAGAGATAGAGAGGGATGATATTTTCACATTTTCATGTAAACTTTATTCGCTCTATATGGTGGAATTAGAATTAGTTGGAACTAATTTATATTCACAAAACGAGTATTTCCATCAAAATATCGACGTCGATTTTTTGATATGAATGAAATACTTTCCCTCGGTAAGAGAAAGGTGTTGATATTCTCTTTTAAATATTAATTTAAGGTATATATAAAAAAAGTGAGATTATTATTCATGGTGGATCGAATCTGGGATTTCCAACCTATCCGGGACTTCTTTATGATTATCATTTGCACCAGTCCACCAACACCGGACCCTCACCATCATTATAAATAAAAAAGAAGCTTCTAATGGACTAAATAGAATTATCAATTGATTTATAATGCTGATGAGAGCTAAACGCCAATTGGTTAGATGGTGAGATCGTAAATCCGCCAAGTGGAAATCATCTCACGATGATGTCCTTAGGGTAGAGATCCCGGGTTCGATTTCCAAATTCTAAAATCTCAAATTTAATTAAATTGATAAAACTATTTCCTTTAAAAGAAATAAGAAATTTGAGATTCTGAGAATCGAACCAGGGATCTCTAGTCTGCCCGGGACATCTTTGTGCTTTCTATCAGTCCACCAACAACAGATCGTAAATCCGGCAAGTGGAGAGTGCCCTGGACCCTCTAAAATTTAGATAAACTAATAAAACTTTTTCCTTTAAAGAAAATAAAATAATTTGAGATTTCGAACCCAGGACCTCTAGTCTGTCTGTTAGTCTGTCTGTATGTGCTTTCCATTCGCCAGATCTAAAATCTCACCATCAATCATCAATCCTCCGTAGAACTTCTAACTTTTCTAGATTATATTTTATTATTAATCTCAATTTAGTTATCAAATAACAACCTTGAGATTCTTTGTTATAAAAAGAAAATTTTTTTTCTTTTAAATTGAAAGAAAAAAAAGAAAGCGAGATGTTAATTCTCAACACTCTTTAAAAGGAAAAAATAAAATTTATTCAAATTACTATTCTTTTTTTTTTCTTCTTAAAACAAGTAGAAATGTTTGTTAAAATTATTCTTTTTTTTTAATCTTCGCGTCTTTTATAATTTGATAAACTTTAATATAGTACGAATTTGTTGTTGTTGTTGAACACTTGAACTCGAAATGCCAATTTCCTTTCTGGAATTAATTTCTCATCCTCTTCTTCTTCTTTTTCCTCTTCTTATCATCCAATGATGATGATTTAAATTCAATCCTTATTTGAATGCTTGCACCTTCTCAATCGATCTCAAAAGGAGGGTGGGTGACGTCGTCAAGTGGAGGAGCGATTTCATTGGTCAGAGCAATTAAATCTCATTCTATGCAAAGTGCTTTCACTTCCTCATCCAACTTAAATTGGGCAAGTACTTGATGATAAAAAAAAAAAAATTATAAGAATCAAATTTTGATTAAAAATCAGACAACTGGAAATAGTTTTTCAATTACCGTAAAAAATTTAACGATTCATTAAACATGGTAAAATTTCGATTTAAACAATTTAACAACATAACTGTAAAAGTTTCGGATCTTTTTTTTTTTTAGAAAATTGGAAAAAACTAAAAAAGTACAACCATAAAGTATAGGTGTCACAAAGTGCCTGCTCTCGAAAACGAGCCAATTTCTAATCCAGTATTTGAAATTTCTCAAAGATGGTCCAGTGTAAAAAAATGAAGGTCAGGTGTGAATTTTTAAAAAGATTTATTTATTATTAAAAGGTATTCCTTTCTTCATCCTATCAAGACAATAAAAATATGAATGTTAAAAATATTATGATTAAAATTATTTATTATTATACATGTATATTATTAAAATATTAATGGTAAATAGAGTATTTCTGCTTCGCAATTTTCATAATAGAATTATTTGAATATTTATTTATGTATAATTTAATTTTATATTAAAAAAAGACTTTTTCTTGTAATTTTTATAATAAAGAAAATCTATACATATAATTCGCTAGTCTGTCTGTCTGCCCCGCTCTATTTAGGCTACTTTCAGCTGGAATTTTTAAATTTTATATGCATAAAGAGGACCTTCTAGAGATTACAGGAAAATTATTTTCATCTCGAAATTTTTGTAACTTTTTGAGTTATTAATTCCTAAAATTATAAAAAACACTCCCAGCTTTGTTATATATATATATTTAAAATTTTAAAATAAAAATCGTTAGAACTAATTTTGAGAAAATTGAAAAAAATTTAAATAAAGGAAAGATGTGTGGACTTCATAGTGGGGAAAAAGTCCTTTTTTTCAGATTTTTGCAAATATCTCCAAAACCTTGAGCGTAGCTAAAAAAAATACCTATATACTAAAAGAAACTAGATGAAATTTTCTATTAAATTAGTAAGAATTAGTTGGAATTAATTTATATTCACAAAACGTGTATTTCCATTAAAATTTCGACCTCAATTTTTTGATATGAATGAAATACTTTCCCTAGGTAAGAGAAAGGTTTTGATATTCTCTTTTAAATATTAATTTAAGGTATATATAAAAACATGTGCGATTATTATTCATGGTGGATTGAATCTGGGATTTCCAACCTATCCGGGACTTCTTTATGATTATCATTTGCACCAGTCCACCAACACCGGACCCTCACAATCATTATAAATAAAAAAGGAGGAGTTGAGGATGTTGTATAAGGGCAAGGCGAAAAAATAAAAAAATTCTATATTTAGAACGACGTTTCGAGTGCCGATCGCGCTGTTCATCAGGATCGATCGGCACTCAAAACGTCGACAAAATAGAGACACTTATTTGATTTTTCGTCTTGGTTGCTGCCTATTTCCTACATTCTCAAATACATCAGTAAAGTATTAGTACTCGAATTTTTCTAAAGAACAGAGGGAGCGCAATTTTATTATACGGTATATACCGGAAATAAAAATAATAAAGTCGTTTTGGAGAAATGGTGTGTTTACATATTAAACAAAAACATTGTTAGTTTAGTAGTAAAAGATAAAACCTAACCATAAAAAAAGTTTTCTGTATTAAAAAAAAACCCGTCAGGTAGTTTCAGAGTATATTTTACAAAAATTAAAATAATTAAATCTCGCAATTCTTATTCTATATTTAATCATATATATATATAAAATTTTAATTTGATATGGATTTAATGCAAATTGTTATTTATTTTTACGGGATTTAAAAGACGACAAAAGAAAGATGAGATTAAATCCCACTTGGGTAAGTCCGTGGGTAAGCATTCCAAGAAAAGAAAAGAAAGTGAATTTAATTAAAAAAAAAAAAAAAGAAACTTTTTTTTCTTCTTATTTTTATCATCAATACCAACCAGTAAAGGGGGTGGGGGAAGCGATATCCAAATTATTCAAGTTAAAATAAAAATTAAGATTTTATGAACGCAAGCAACAATAAATAAAACAAACTTTTGTTGTTGTTTTTTTTGTTTTATTTCTTCTTTTTCTACGTCAAATAAAAAGTTTTTGTGAGAAGAAATGTTATTTATTTATTTTTTTTTTATTCATCATTATTCTTTGTCAAACAAACCACCCCCATGTTTTCAAATCTTTTAATGATATCATTAATAATCTTAAAGTTTATTTTTTTTTTCCTTCAACTAAATCAATTCTCAGTGTAATGGAAAATTTGTGTAAGAGATTTTTTATTTATTTTTTTTTTTTTAGATAACATATATTCTTAATGATATAGTCTAACTCTTGCCATTTTTCTGATTAAAATGATATGCTACACTTGTATTTTAAATTACTGAAATTTATTAAAAAAGTTTCTTTTTGATTTGAAGTGAGTGTGCGTTAGTCCGCCATTTATTTTTTTATAAAATCACAACAATAAACAATAAATAAAATGTAGATTAATTTAAATATTTATTTAATTATTGGAATTTAAAGTCTAATTAATTTTAATTATATTAATTATTGTTAGTTTATTTATTATTATTATTAAATTTATTTATTAATAAAATTAAATTTTAATTAATTATATATTTGTGTTTATTGTTGTGATCTTTTATTACAAAATGGCGACTAACGCTCACCCATTTCGATCTAAAATGAGCCTCTTTTAATATGATATAATAAAATTGATATATAAGTGTTATATATCATTTTAATCAGAAAAATAGCAGCTTTTAGAATATATAATACAAATATATGTTATCTATAAACAGTTGAGTTTTAATTTATTTCATTTTAATAAAAAAAGCTTTTTTTCTAGGATTTCCTCATATAAAGAAAAAGAATATAAATTAAATTTTAATTATTATTGTAATATTAATTATCTAGGCCATATTAAGTTTTATAATTAGTATTTCGAGTTGTTAGAATTGCTTTCTTTATTAAATTCTCTTTGAAATTTTATTATTCAATAAAATTGTTGATTTATTATTTCATTTTGTGATTTAAATGATTGTACAATAGATAGCGTTAATTATACACTCATTGTGAATACGGATTATTATTATTCTTTGAATGCAAAGAAAACAAAAAGTCTTGGTCTCGAATTTGAACAAACAATGCAACACCTTTTGTTCATTCTAATTGAATAGCATTCCATGATATTTAATTGTGTGCCAGCACACAATTGAATCTTATATTTCTAGTGTTGTCATTAAATTACACTCAGGATTACAAAAATTCTCTATATATCAAAAATGGTTGATTTTTTTGAAAATATACATATAACAAAAGTTACCCGAAATTTAATTTAGATTAACTTTTATTTAGAAAAAATTTCTCAAAGTATATAAATAACGCAATTATGAAGGAAAAACAGTAAAATTACAAGAATAAACTACTTTTTACAAGCGCTATCTATTAAAATGGAAATATACATTTTATTTATTTTTAATTATGTAATTAAAATCAGAAATTAAAAACAAAATCGATTAAGAACAAATCGAAAAAAAGTAAAAAAGCATCATAAATAAAGTATCGCTTCAGGTAGATTGATTTGAATCAAAACATGGCAGATTCGAAGTTTATATTTAAAATTATATAGTTTAGCTCCTATTTTGACACAAACATAAATAATATTATCATGTTTGTACAGATCATTGAGTGGTTGTTTGCAATTCATCATCATCATCATCATCTCTCGTTAATTGCAGAATGAGACAGTAAAATGATTCAGTGCTGCACTCTCTCTGTCAATTAAAGAATTTCGTTTTAATCTCTCTAAAATGGCGAAAAAGAAATTTTGCCAATTTGTTTATTTTAAAATTTAATTATTAATTTAATTTATTAAATAAATTATTTATTAATTTAATTAATTTTAATAATTTATTTATTAAAATTATATTCTTTGTTTATTGTTGAAATGTTATTATAAAATGGCGGACTGACGCTCTCTCTCTTTCTCACCTCAAAGAAAATATAAGTGTTTTTAATAAATTACAACAAATTAAAATACAAGTGTAGCATATCATTTTAAAGAGAAAAATGGCAAGAATCAGATAGTGAAATAAAAAATATATATAATCTAAAGAATTCACAGTAGACACTAGAGTAAATATTTTCAAAATTAAAATAATTTAATAATAATTAAAAGCAAACACTAGGTGTAGCTTAAAAATGGAGTATTATTTGATTTATGTACATTTCGATGTTAACCATCAGAACCTTATTACAAACTAACTGAGAAGAGAAAATACGTTGTCGATCTATTTAGTATATATTTTTTTGTTATTTTAAACTTTATGTATATTTTTTTATTTTTATTTTTGTATGAGCATAAAATTTTGCTCTTGAAATCTTTTGAAGCACACTTTACTCTTGTACTTCATAGGGAACATGGTTGCCATGGTAACAAAATATAAATATTTTCCATGTTTATAAATTTTATTACAGAACGGAAACTAAATACGTATATCTCGACACAAAAAAATCTGGTGTGACAAGCACAGAACACAACTTTCGATTACCGAAGGTGAGAGCGACCAGTCACACCAGGCTTTTAGTTAAGTCGTCTTTCCCAATTTCTCTTTAAGTATCTTTTTTTTCTAACCTTTTAAAGTCAATAGACAGACGAATAGAGAAACTCAGATGTTGAAGATAAATCAGTCAATCTACTCTTTAATTGTTTTCCCCTCTCTTTCGTCCTCCATCTTAATTAATTTTTCCCTTTTTCTTTATTCTCTTTCACTAATTCTTATCTCTCTTTCTATTTTCACTTTTTTTTTTTTAGGGAATTCAAAACTTGTCGTTGACATTCATAAAGTTTTTTCTTTTTTTTGGGTGGGGGAGTCATCATCTAATGCTAATATTATTCAAACTTTTTTTTTATTTTTTTTTTTAAACAGCAGCCTTCACTCTTTTATAATTAATGTCATAGGTTGCAATTTTTAGGGTGTTTGTCACTCAATGGATAATCTACTTGCTCTTTTTTTTTAATGTAAACCTTTGCGTCATAATATCACACAAAAATACTATCTTTTTTTTAATTCTGTTTCTATAATTTATGAACGCCCACGGGGCGTGGTGTAGAGGTTAGCGTGCTAACCTCATATACCAAACGTCGCGGGTTCGGACCCCAGGCAGTCCGATGATTTTATTTAAGCCATCTGGATACCAGATGGCTTAAATAAAAATGCCTGGACCCCCTAATATATATAAATTCATAAATAACGGTTATCGTAAATGTCTTATATGGCCTGAGCTGCCGAAAAGACAGTGTGAATGTGTGTGTGAGTGTGAGTGTGAAAGAGAAAAAAGTGTGAATGTTTTTAAAAAAAAAAAAAAAAAAAAAAAATAATTTATGAACGATTATTGAAGGATGAAGAGATGTTTTTACTAGGGTCAGACCGAAACAAGATTTTTAGCCGAAACCGAAACCGAATTTATTCGGCCTCAATCTTAGTTTCGGCCGAAACCGAAACTTGTATTTCCTATACAAAATTCATATCATTTTATCTTTTTTTTATTTTTACTTTCTCGTATAGAGAAAGTTATGTAATCGTAAAAAAATTCGACTTCGAGATTTTGATGTTTCTCCACGTTTTAGACCTCCCTGAGTCCAAAAAAAACATTTTTGGCATTATGTCTGTGTGTGTGTGTGTGTGTGTGTGTAAACACGATTGCTTAAAAACCAAAGCAGCTAGATCGATGAAATTTGGTATATGCTCCTTACACTAAAATTGTAGATTTCTATCAACTTTTGGAGTAAATACGTCACTTGGAAGTAGTACTTTACTTAAAAAGTTTTTTCCAAAATTTTGAAATTTTCAATTTTTTTTGTTATATTATGATAAAATACTCTATTTTAAAAAGTTTTTATTCTTTGACATTTTTTTGAAAACTGAATAGTTTTTGAAATAATCACAGAAGAAATAGAAAATTTTCGTTAATTTTGATAAAAAATCAAAACAAAATCATACAGGTGTCATTAAAAAAAGGGTAAATATAAACAAATTCATTTGTTTCACAAATTTTTCACAAATTGAAAATTTCAAAATTTTGGAAAAAACTTTTTAAGTAAAGTACTACTTCCAAGTGACGTATTTACTCCAAAAGTTGATAGAAATCTACAATTTTAGTGTAAGGAGCATATACCAAGTTTCATCGATCTAGCTGCTTTGGTTTTTAAGCAATCGTGTTCACACACACACCCAGACGTAATTCCAAAAGAATATACGAGAAAGTCTCGGGGAAGTCATTCCCCATATTTTTGAAATTTTTTTTGATTTTTTTTCTCCCGTGAAAATCATTTTACTTTTTTTTAGGGAATCTAAGTTTTTTCCGCCCCTGACCTTTTTTTTTGTGTGCGAGTCTCATCCAATTTTTTCAAACTCTGGTTTCGGCCGGTCGAAAGGTTCGGCTAGCTTTTGGCCGAAACCGAAACCACGGCCGAAACTAGAATTTTTGGCCGAAACAGTAACCGAAACCGAATATTCGGTCGGTTCCTAGTTTTTACCTCTTATGGTACGTAAGGTGATTTTTTAATTTTGTTTTATATCAATTAATTAATAGCCCCCATAATTAAAAAAAGATAAAAAATTATTTTTTAAATGCTGAATTCATCTATACATAGATTATAATTCCAACCACTTTTCAGAGAAATTGAAAAAGAAAAATAGAAGAAATCAATAAAAATGTGTACCCAATTTATGAATCCTAAATCGGATAGGCCCTTAAAATGAAGATGAAATGATTAATCTAAAAATATATTAAAAATCACCACTAATTGAATATTAAAGAAATGACAATAAATTACAAATTTTCTGACATTAAATTTATCACTAAATTCTAAAATTGAAAATTGTTGATATTTTTTTATTAAAATACTGTGTAATGTAATAAATTTACTCGCCGTGTTAAAAATAAAAAAAAATTACAAATTAAATTACATGGTGGAGGAGTGGCTGGGATACAACAAATATGAGATGAAAACATCTCACATTACATGGTGGAGGAACTGGAATAAAAGATGTAAACATCTCACATTTCAACTGAACCAAGCTATATTTAGATTAATTTTTTACGTAATGTTAATAATAATTGATAACTTTTTCGGTGCTATATCTAGAAAACCAAACAAGATATACAGATGAACGAAATGTTTTTAGAAAGAAGATGAAATTAATTTTTCAAAAATTAATAAATTAAATATAGTTGCGTGGAATTATAATTTATTATTAATAAATTAACTTATCAAATGAATATTCACAGTGAAATTTCATCCAATTTTCTTTAAATTACTCAATAACTCCAATAATATAAAAGACGTAGGTTTAAAAATTTAATGGGGATATTTTCTTGTTATGCCCTGAAAGATCTCGGATCCACCTAAAAATGACATGGGACACAGTCCCGGGATGACATAAGTCCACTAAACATAACTTATTGACAACATGTATTTATTAAAGAAAAGTGGTCCCAGCACTTTTAACGACGACAAACATAAAACAAGAATTTTTAAACTAGAACAAACTAACAGCAAAAATTGTAAACATGGGAGCCCTCTAATTCCCTATACCTTTCCCCGGGGACAATATATAAACGCCCAAGGTTAGGGTGCCGGTGTGACTAGTATCCAGAACCTTGTATACACCGAATCTATGTCGGTCTGAGACTTAAAACATTCAGACTAATTTCGATCTATCAAACTCTAATTCGGTCCGGTCATCAACCTCTTTCACTCGTAATCACCTTCATATAAATCACCTCTTTCCACTCATCACCTTTTACTTTTGTTATATATATTCAACTGTTAATAAAACCCATAAAAAGACTTCAACTCTTTACTTACAAATAATCCTAATTCCCTATACCCTTTTGGCCACCCTTTGGCCTCATAATATCAATGGTGATACAAATGTTTCGTTTCTTCGAGTGCTGGATCATAGGATTTAAAAACAAATCCTTTTTCCCCGGATGGGGGAGGAGTGTTATGCCCTGAAAAAGGATGTCTCCCTAAAAGGTCTGGGCCAACTCAAAATGAGATGGGGCGGATACTTTTTCTGAGCATAACAGTCCCCCTCTTCTATCCCATCTTATTTTGAGCAGGCCCAGATATTTTAGGAAGACATCCTTTTTCAGGGCATAACACTCCTCCCCCTTCCCGGGAAAAAGGATTTGTCCTCAAATCTGTTAAATATTAATTCAAGGTATATTTAAATAATATTTCAAGATTTATACTTAAAGATGAAAAAGATCAAAATTAATTTACAAATCATAATAATATCATCATATAATAATTTTTTTTTTATTACTAAAGAATGTATCCCTTTTTGATGTTATAGCTCGTTAACAAATTGTGATATAAAAAGGATTATTATGCGAGGATGAAATTTTACAACCGGAAATATTTGAACAATTTTTGCCAAAGATTGCAATTTCTTAAAAAGAAACGAAAATTTTATGACATTTAATTAAATTATTCAATTATTAGAAAAGATAGAGTATTAAAAATTGGTGGAGATATTCCTTAATAAATATTGAATCAAGTCGTTTTATATGAAAAAAAAATCAAATAATAATAAACCTCTTTTCGGTGTTATTGCTCGTAAACGAAAGGTGTTATAGAAATATTTAATATAAAGTTAGAAAGAGGATAACATTCTTTTTCTAAAGGCTATATAAAACCATTTCTGTTAAATGAATATTAACGAGAATTGAAATTTTTTTTGAATATAATTATTTGTATATATTCATAAGAAGATTGGTGGTCATCCATTATTCTAGAATAAGCCTTTCTTGGAATTCAAGAGAACATCTGTGGCAGGATCTAATTGATGGTGATCATAAATCAGAGCCATCTTTGCTAACTAAATCCTATTAGAGTACATATCTAGGAACAAGATTAACAGGCGCCACTGATGTTTGCCTTTGATGACCCCATCCTCTTCATTATTCATTTTATAATTAATTAATACATGGACTAATATGAGCTAAACATTTTATTATTTAACTAGCTGCGCAGCCCGACTCTCTCATTATAAGTGAATCTTTTTCAATTTCTCCTTTATAATCTAAAATATTTAATTAAATTTTGATTCTTTGACATTCTGAGCTTTTTTAAAAATATAAAATATCCTCTATAAATTCAAAAAATAAAAAATAATGAAAATCCGTCAAATAGTTTCAGAGTAAAAGCGTTATAAAGAAAAATTTAAAATTAAATCTCACAATTATTATACGATAATTAATTATATAAATATTATTTCAATATTTTTATTAAATTTTTAATAATTGTGAAATTTAAAAAAATGTTTTCTGTTAATTTGCAATGAGTAATTTAAATTTGATAAAATAAAAAAATAAAAATGGCTATGACGTCACTTTGCTAAGCATAAGGTTTAAGATGTCTTTATTAAATATTAATAATATTTAAAAAAATAATAATTTGATGCTACTCATTTGGAGATTGAACTGTTGTAATGTGAATGATGTTTTTAAAGAGGATAATAAACGGTTTTTAGACAAAAATTCTTAAAAATATAAAATTTCAAATATATATTTTAAAATTAGCCAATTGGATGTAAATTAAATCTCTCAGTAATTTTTCATATTATTTATTTTCTAAATATTAAGTGATATCAAAATATTTTTCAAATAAAAGTTGTTAGAATAATAAATGCATAATTGACGAGATATTTGAATTTTTCTGATTTGAACCCTTTAGTTGATGGTTATTAATTAATAGTGAGTTTTAACCAGATAAATTAAAATTTATTCAATTAAAGAAGAAATTTTCTGACATATTATTGAAATTTTATTAATTATTTAAAAATTTTTCCGTTTAATGGCGGTAAATTTAAATCAAATAAAATCCTTTCTATCTCATAGAACCGGTTGCTTCATCTCTAGTCAATTAGCAAACTTATCAGACCGATAGAAAATCATCGATTTAGTAAATATGAACACGCTTAACTTTCGAGTTAAAAAAATGAATTTTTTTCACATACAACTGAGTTATAAGGAAAGTTTTGTGAAGTTAGCAACTCATATATAAAAATTATTAAAAATTAATTAATTAAAGCACAAAAATTTAAAAATAAATATACAAATCTTGTGTTGCTAATTTCACCTGTTAGTTAAGCCTTATACCACACTTGGGTCTTAGCTAACTACGATATGGACTCTTATTCAATCATATGATTTAAGCTAATCAGCTTAACTAGATGTTAAAAGACTCGAAACTAGCTTATCCGAAGAATCTATCTATATATAATAATTACGGAGTGTCCGTCTGCCCGTCTGTCACGCTCTGTTTGACCAACTTCCCATTGGAATTTTGAAACGAAATTTTGCAGTCTTATAGAGGACGTTATGGAGAGTTCTGGAAAAATACTCGGGTCCCAAAATTCATATAACTTTTGAGTTATTAATTCTTAAAGTTACGATTTCTCCCATAGGAAATGTATAGAGAAATATTTAAGTATTCTTTGCATTTATTTTATTTATTTATTTATTTATTCTTTAAAATGTACATAGGGCCTCAGGCCCCCTTAGTGTACAAGTTGTATTCTATAAAGGTAAAAAAATCCTCAAGCAGGCACTGGACTGGAATACTTAGTTGTTAGTAATAATAATTTTCATTTCATAAGAAAAGGCGAGGGTCCGCCGCAGGCGGGCCGAGCCAGCTGGTGGGGGCCCAGGAGGGCCGAAGGCGGGCGGCGCGGCTAGTAGATATTTAAAAAGCAACCGGCCCATAAAAGGATAGTGATATCAAAAAAAGTTTTCAAATAAAAAATTAATATTAATATTTGAGAAGATATTTTAAATTTTGATAATGGCTTTTTGTAAAAGATTATTTGTTCTATTTTTAGATGGAATTTTGTTTGTTTGTATATGAATATCAAATTCAAATATAATTAAACTGAATGGATAAGGTACATAGTATGTTGACATCAGAGAGGTCAAACATTGCAATTTCCCAAGGGATATTCATTCATTTCCAAACTAACTCCAAGCTTCTTTTTTTTATATATAATCCAATCCGGACTCATTTACACTGTTAATAATTAAGTTCCGTGCTGGCTGAACTTTTTTTATAAAATTGAAAAAACACACTTCAGTAAAATTCTAGTAGGCAACTTGAAGATTCCCAAAGACGAGAACATACGTAATTTAAAGGAGTTTTATTTAGATTATGTACATTTCAATGTTAAAACATCATCATCAGAACCTTCTTAAAAA
This sequence comes from Euborellia annulipes, assembly GCA_023213315.1. Lineage (NCBI taxonomy): Eukaryota > Metazoa > Arthropoda > Insecta > Dermaptera > Anisolabididae > Euborellia > Euborellia annulipes. The sequence goes on along the minus strand of JAKCPI010026467.1, from coordinate 28,782 downwards.
CTTACTAACAAATTCCGTTGTTCATCTATTTATACTAGATGGCAGCACTGTATCCTTTTTGCATAATCTACAGCATAGAAGATACAGAAATAAAATAAATAGATCGACAACGGAATTTGTTAGTAAGTTTGTAATAAAGTTCAGATGATGGTGTTTTGAAATGTACTGTACATAAACCAAATAAAACGCCTTTTTTTATTCTAAACCTAGTGGTTTTATAATAAAATTATTTTTTATTTTAAAAATGTTTAAACTAGTGCCCATCTGAACTCTTTAGATTATATAAACGTAATTTGTTTTGTAAACCGGATATAGATAACTATATAAAATTTGAAAGAAATCGTTAGAATCGTTTTCGAGTACTGATGAATGCTATTTATAAATTAACGTACTTTGCTCGTTTAATAGTAAGTAAGAATTTATTAAATTTTGTACGCTTTGTTTCAATATAATATAAAGAATTTTATTAATGAATTGAATTGTAAGCAATTATTCAATTCCTTAAAAAAAAAAATTGAGTAAAAAAACTGTAAGAGTTGTATAATCAAAATCATGCCATTTTACTGATTAAAATAATACAGCATACTTGTATTGAAATTGATTTAAATTTATTAAAAAAGCCTCTTTTTGAATTGAGGTGAGAGAGCGTCAGTCCGCCATTTTTCAATGAGATAACAACAATAAACAAATAAAAATAAATAAATATAATTAATTATAATTTATATTTAATAAATGAGATATTTATTGATTTTTATTTTTTCAATCATATAAAAAAAAAAATAATTAAATTATTTAATTATGAATTGTGGGATTTAAGAGACATCTTTAATTAAAAAAAAAAAAAAAAAAAAATAGAATTGATTTTAGTTAGAGAATTCAGTTCAGGTATTATCTGTGACCGAGAGAGGATTTACCTCCCCCCCCCAACTTGGTCCATTCCAATAATTTAATGGACCTCTCTCAAGCTTAGGCCTTATTTTATTATTAATAGAGGGATTTTGGGATTAAAATACATAGAAATAAATAAATTATTATTATTTATTGACTTTCTATGAGTTATTCGGAATTTATATGGAATAAAACGTGAAACTGTTCAATGAAATCCCTATAAATTAAAAATTAAATTTACTCCAAAAATTCAAAACTAAGATAAATTTTCACATTGATTTTTTTTTTTAATTTCAAATTCTTTTCTGATTAAATATGACCCTAATAAATTCAGAAACTTGATCCGAATTTATTATGAAAAAATATATTTATTCTTTTTTTTTTTTTAATTAAATGCTTTTATTTAACTTACTCATTCAAGGTCACCAACTTTGAGTCTTTGTTTAGGTCACTTCGCGATGAGCTAGAGGTGTGAAATTTGATATTTAAGGGTCATTTTTGATGACGCAAATTGTGAGTCTGGTTTTACAAAAATAGATCAAACTAATGTAGTACTTTATTTGAAACCTCAGGTGATTTAATCTAATATGAAAAGACTTCCCGATGAGTTAGAGGTGTGAAATTTAATACTTAAGAGTCATTTTTGATGACGCAAATTGTCAGACGGTTTTTACCAAAATTGACCAAACTAATGTGGTACTTTGTTTGACGCCTCAAGCTTCCTGCCTTCATTTTTTTTACTACTCTATAATAAAAAAGACTAAAAACTTTAAAATAAAAATAAAAAAGAGAGAAATAATTTAATTGTTCTTGTTAAAATGTTTGAATATTTATGACTTAAAATAAAAGCGTGGGGCGCTTCGAAGTGATACCGAGGCTCTAAGAATATACAATTCCTTAAGCTATCAATGTGCGCCCGACGCTTTTATTTTAAGTCATAAATATTCAACAATTTTAACAAGAACAATTAATTTATTTCTTTCTTTTTAGTTCAATTTAAATAAAAGCAAACTAACCAATAGAATTGTCCAAAAAATTAAAATTCTAAAGTTTGCAGAGATAAGTTGTTTATTGATTGAAATAATATAAGGTGAAGCTATCCCCTAGTATTGTTGTAATTAATTATATGTATTCTTTGTTAATTCAGTTTGGATTTTATAATAAAATGGCGGGCTAACCTTTATTTTTCTCAAAAAAAAGAAGCTAAATTGCTAAATTTTAGCTTTTACAAAGATATTAAACAACATTTGAATTTGTTGCAATTTATTTTGGTTTTTGTTTGAGGTGAAAGATAAGGTTAGTCCGCCATTTTATAATAAAATCACAAAGAATATAATTTTAAAAAAAAAATGGAACTCTAGATGGCAGCACGGTACGGTCATAATAGTGAAATTAGAATTGTATTTGTGTGATTGATAAAACTAATATAATTAATTACAAATTAAATAATTAATTATCTATATTTAATATATAAATTTATTTTAAATTTGTAATAATTAAAAAAAAAAATAATTAGTCTTATCGTTAAAGAAAAATAGAACAAAATGTTTCCAAGATAAAAATCTTATTTATATCTTCTCAAAAAAAATTTATAGAAGTTATTAAATATAATCGACAAAAATATTTAATATCATATTTTAGTATAACAATAAAGAAAACGATAAAAGCAAAAAATAAAAGAAAAGATTTAAACTTTTAATATATAAAAAAAAAAAAAATTGGTTTAATATAAATAACAAAAAAATAAAAGAATTTAATCCACCAATTTTTTTTTTTAATATTACCATCTTTTGGAATTATTAAATAAAAAATCGTTTTTTTTTTTTCAACGCGTTGCACCACAGTACTATTTAGTGATAGTGAATTAATAATTTTGACTGAATTATTTAACATTTAAGCTCAAAAACAAATAAAATTCTAGTCACAAAAAAAAAAAAAATCATTGTGTGGTTTTATGAAACCACGATGCAAGTGAAACTTTTTTTTCGGATCGTAGGCGTTAAACGAAAATGAAAATTTTCAGAAAATTATTCAATTAAGGGTATTAAAATCGCGTTTTTAATCTTAACTTAATAATTGAAAAATGGGAAATCAATAGACAGCGTGTTAAAAACTGAGAACAATATTTATTTAGAAATTGAAGATTTGAATCATCTTAAATTATATTTTATCAATTTAAAAATTGAATAATTAAATCTCACAATTATTTTTTTATAATTCGTCATATATATTAAATTTCAACTTTCCTATTTTTGTCGTCACGGCTTGTGACGTCATGGCTTGTAGCGACACGGCCTTGACGGCTTGTAACGCGACATGCTGATAGAAGAGCGAAAAAATTTGAGGCCATCAAATAAAAGTTTCACTTTAATAAAATAAAATTATATTCTGAGTTGAAGAAAAGGCGTGAGGAACTTCGTTCCTGCTGGATGTCCTACGACCCCACACTTTTTTTTTTTACATTTTGGATAATTTATTTTAATTTTTTTTTTCAACTGCTTTCTTTAATCCTGGATATTAAATAAAATGAAGAAATAAAGACTTCTTTTTTGATGGAAATATAATATTAAAATAAAATAAACAAACCGAGAATTCCAATTAAACAGAAAAAAAAATCCTTTTATATTTGAAAAAAAAAAAAATAAATAAATAAATAAAAAATACAATAAAATAAAAATTTCCTCAGGCATTTTCCTTTATTTAATTTTTTTTTTCATTAAAACAAAAATTTAAAATTTGTTGAAAATTGAATAAAAAAATATTCTCTTTTTTTTTTTAAATAATTTTAAAAATTAAAATTTAATATAGAAGTTATATGTTTTGAAATATTTATTAATTTTGGTAATTTTTTTTTTTTTTTTTTTTAGTTAAACTTTTATTTGATGACCTCAAATTTTTTCGCTCTTCTATCAGCATGTCGCGTTACAAGCCGTGACGCTACAAGCCATGACGTCACAAGCCGTGAGGACAAAAATAGGAAAGTTGAAATTTAATATATATGACAAATTAAAAAAAAATAATTGTGAGATTTAATGATTCAATTTTTAAATTGATACAATATAATTTTTAAAATAATTTAAAATGATTCAATTACTAAATAAATATTGTTCTCAGTTTTTAACATGCGTCTATTGATTTCCCATTTACCAATTATTAAGTTAAGATTAAAAACGCGATTTTAATACCCTTAATTGAATAAATTTCTGAAAATAAAACCCCTACGATCCGAAAAAAAAGTTTCACTTGCATCGTGGTTTCATAAAACCACACAATGCTCGAGATCCGTGGTTCGATTCCCGGTCGTGGCAATTTTTTTTTTTTTTTAGATATTTGAATTAAATAATTTCATCTTTTCTTATATTATATTCTAACAAAGCGATCCAATTTCAATTGAACGGAGGCTAGATGGTTTTAAAAAAGATCTCAATTGATAAGAGAGGGAGGGGAGGGGAGGGGGGACTTGAATAAATAATAAATGAATATTCATTAAAAGTTTCCGAATTAATTATTCCCATAGCCCCCCCCCCCCCCCCACCCATCTCTCCCTTTCTTTCTTTTTCTAAGTGAGTTATAGCTTTTCATTTTCTATTTAAATAAAAACACCATCTATCTATCTAATATTTGAAATTTATACAAAAACAACAACAACAAAAGAGATTAGTAACATCAAATTTCATCAATTAATTTGAACATACTGCAATAAAGAAAAAAAAAGAAGATTTATTAGTGTTTTAAAACATTAAAAACTATAGCTAGAAAGTGGATGGACAACGTCACAGACATATTGGTAAATATAATTTAGGAATAATTAAGTAAAAAAAAAATCGTTTTTGGAATTGTTAAATGGTATGGATCAGTGGTTTCCAACCGGGGTGCCGCGAGAATGTCTAAGGGGTGCCGCGAAATTAAAAATAAGTTTTGCTAAAAAAAAAGGCCAAATAATTTAAACGGAAGCGGCAAAAATTTTCTTTAGGACTGAAAAAATGAAGCCTTGCTAAAAAAAAGGTAAAATAATAAACACGTAAGTGAAAAAAAATTTTCCGCGGAGAGGAAAGGTGCCCCTAGTGTGTAATATTATTTCCAAAGCACCTTTGGGGTGCTATAGATTGGGAAACACTGGTATAGATACTAATATTTAAAACAAAAATGCATTTAATTTAATTATAAAACAAGTTTTTTTTTATTATTAGGAGAATTTTTAATCATAGACCACATTTTTGTATTAAATATTTATTATAACTACTGTACAACGTTTCGACTGCTTATTCTGCAACCGTTATCAAGTATTGTGCACTTGCTCCGACTCAAGTGAACCAACTGTCATGTCCGTTACTTGCCTTTTTATATACAGCGACGTCAGCGCCATCTATCGGCATTTATGTGAAGATAGATTCAAATTTTCCCGCTATTTTCACTCATTTCCATGAAATTAAGTCACAATTATCAAAGCAAGTGTTTACATAAAAAGCATGATGTTACAATAAGTTTCCTGAATTTGATTTTTACATAGAATAAAATATTATTAATATTTCGGAATGATTTAATAATAATATTTTATAACATCTATGTAAAAATCAAATTCAAGGAACTTATTGTAACATCATGCTTTTTATGTAAACACTGCCTTTGATAATTGTGACTAACTTCATGGAAATGAGTGAAAATAGCGGGAAAATTTGAATCCAACTTCACAGAAATGCCGATAGATGGCGCTGACGTGGCTCTATATAAAAAGGCAAGTAACGGACATGACAGTTGGTTCACTTGAGTCGGAGCAAGTGCACAGTACTTGATAACGGCAGTCGAAACGTTGTACAGTATTTATATATTTTTAATATACAAAAAAGTGGTCTTTAATTAAAAATTCTCCTAATAATAATAGTTCAAACCCTAAAAACTTTAATAAACGCTATCTTTTAATTTGATTTTTTGTAATTCTCAAGTAAGATTAATAAACATATTCAATGTTAAATACAGTATCAACATGTTTTATTTAATCAGTTGTTTACAAATATTTTGGGGTCTGTTGTTCTGGCCCCCTTTTAAATAAAAGCGCCATTTGTCAGTTCTAAAATCAGGTCAGTCCCTTTCTCAAGTCCTGTCCAGGAGGAATCAAGATGTATGCTTAACGCATGTCAGGTGCTGCGTCATATATAAAATTCATCTCATCCCTAGGTCATATGGGCTTTTGGCGCTATGGAATTTGAATGTTGTGTCACAAAGAGATTGGATGGATCTATTTGGATAAAAAGCTCTCTCTCTCTATCCTTTTCATCTTTTCGAATACATATATAAAAATATTCACGTGGTGTGTGTGTGTGTGGAAGAGAGAAAGAGAGAGAGATATCATTTTTTTGGCTTATCAAAAGGGCAAATAAAAAAAAAGTGGGGGGATATGGAGGGTTTTATTTTTTTATTTTTAATAAGGGGTGTCAAAAAAAATCCCTTTGTGAAATTAATAATTTGTAAACAAAATATCAAACATAGTGTTCAAACTTCCCGCGTTAAATTAAAGAGAGCGACACTTTCGACATTTTCTACCAATTTTACCTAAATACAGTATATGGCCAAATTACATGGAACCAAAAAAACAAAAGATGATGTTCTATTAAATGGAATAAAGAATACAATATTTTAAAACATAAAAAGATCATTAATTAAAAAACTAACAAAGTAGCTAATATATTTTCGAATTCAAGACATTTCGTAATAATAATCAGATACAAGTTAAGAGAATGTGAAAAAAATAAAAATTACATATATATTTTCTTTAAATGAATCTTAGTTCTCAAAAGGTGCGTGCAGGCGCGCTAGTGTTGAGCGCAAATTTTAAATTTAAACTGATTTCTCGGGACATGTGCAATCAGTTGGCAATGGTTGAAATAATATTTATATTATTTTTTAATTTTTTTTTATTTATATTGATATTTTTTATATTAAGTAAATTAAAAGGAAAACTAGGGAACGTAATATTTTTTTTTCTTTATATATAACATATATTTTTTATTTCACTATCTGATTATTGCCATTTTTCTCTTTAAAATGATATACTATAATTATATATTAATTTGTTGTAATTTATTAAAAACACTTCTTTTTTCTTTGAGGTGAGAAAGATAGAGAACAAGCGTCACTTCGCCATTTTATAATAACAACCCAGAAATAATTAAAAACAGTAGAAGACCAAATTAAACTGCACATACAGAATCTCTTTGGCGGAATCATTTGCCAATTATTGAAATTAAGATTATATTATATGCGTAAATGTTTTATATTGTTTTTTTTTTTTTATTATTAATTTTTTGTTAATTAAAATGAAAACCAATGAATGTATTGTAATATTTTTTTCCTTTATATAACGTATATTTTTATTTCAATATCTGACTTTTGCCATTCTTCTCTTTAAAATGATATGCTACACTTGTATTTTAATTTGTTGTAATTTATTAAAAAAACTTCTTTTTTCTTTGAGGTGAGAAAGAGAGAGAGCGTCAGTCCGCCATTTTATAATAACATTTCAACAATTAACAAAGAATATAGTTAATCAGAATTTATTTTTAATAAATAAATTATTAAAATTAATTAAATTAATAAATAATTTATTTAATAATAATAAATTAATAATTACATTAAAATAATCAACATTTGAGTAAAGGTTTTTTTTCGCCCTTTTAGAGAGATTAAAACAAAATTCTTTAATTGACAGAGAGAGTGCAGCACTGAATCATTTTACTGTCTCATTCTGCAATTAACGAGAGATGATAATGATGATGATGATGATGATGAATTGCAAACAACCACTCAATGATCTGTACAAACATGATAATATTATTTATGTTTGTGTCAAAATAGGAGCTAAACAATATAATTTTAAAAATAAACTTCGAAAATGCCACGCTTTGATTCAAATCAATCTAGCTGAAGCGATACTTTATTAATTATGCTTTTTTAATTTTTTTTACCCTATATTTGGAAAGTATTGCGATCATGTTAAAAATTCGATGTCGAGATTTTGATGGATATACACGTTTTGAGATCCCCTGAATTCAAAAAAGTGGGTCCCGCAAATTGGTCTGTGTGGACATTTTTGACCATGAAGGAAATGAGCTAAGAAGTTGAAATTTTATATTTAAGTTAGGCACATTCCGAACCCGTGTAAATAAGCTTTTAAACAAAATCGGCCAAAAAGTACTAGTACTTTACTGATGTACTTTTTCAGTTTTTTTCGATTTTCTCAAAATTCACTGCAACGATTTTGTTTAAAATTCATAAATGAACTATTTTTTAGATGCTCTTTAAAAAGTATATCAGTGAAATTTTTCGTGGAAATCATTTCAAGTACACTTTACTGATGTGGAATCATTCGTAGCTCAGCTCCATCTATCGCGTGGTCAAGTTTGGAACTAAAGTGCTAAGAGCAATTAAATATATCTCGACACAAACTTTCTTACTCTTCGGTAAGAGAAAGTTGTGCACCGTGCAGGTCACACCAGATTTTTCTCTCTATTTTCGTTATTTATATTCTTTGAAAAATTTCCTCTATATAAAAGTTACTCTAGATTAAATTTCAAATATTTTTTTTTTTTTTTTTAACCATTATTTAGATATCCGTTATAAACCATTTTTGACTTCAAAAAATAGGACTAACAAAAATTTTAAAATATTATTTTTTTCCAACTCACTTACGCTAAAAGAACTTTCTATCTCTCTGTTAAGTGATCCAGAAAATGTGCAATAAATCGAGTCATTTGTTATTGATATCGAAACCATATTCCAGATAATAATTCATTGTTTAATCCCTAATAAATCTCACAAAATGTCGTCATATGCTCTGATTTATTAATTTATTTTGGCTTTCTATTAAAAAAAAAAAAAAAAAAAAAATATATAGAGAGAGAATTTATTCGTAGGATGGAGGGGGTAAAAGTCTAAATAACCCCCCTTACCACCACTATTTATTTATTTACAAGTAAAATTACAAGCAAATGCCCAAATTTCAATTAAAGACAACAAAAAATACAAATCAGACAAAATTAAAGTGCGATCACACCGGGAGCTGACTTGTGTTTACTGACTGGTGTTCTGACCAAATCCGAATTGAATGGGGTCACACGCTAAAACTTGGGTGGAGTGACGTCATCTTCCATCTCTGTTTGATATGAGTAGAGACCGGATTTTTATGCAGCAAAAACCGCTAAATATGCCATATAATATGCAGTAAAAGTATTAAAATATGCAGCCAAATATGCAATATATTTATGGCAAAAATATTGAGTAAATGGCTTCCAATTAAAGGTAAATCATGATTTCTACTGATGTAAAACTAATGGTGTTTTATTTTTGGAAGGAAATGATTAAAAAAAAAAAAAAAAATGGTCTCGCAATAAAAACTAAATTTAATTAAAAAAACAAAACAAAAAAAAAAAAAAACAGTAATATCAGTACAGTCAAATGTGTTAATTTATTTAACAAAATAGTTTTCTATAAAATATATACTAAATATTATTTAACAAAATAAACACTTTATAAAAAAAAAAACGTAATATTTCTGAGAAACTAACTTTTAATTTGTAACTGAACGTATAATTAAAATTAACAATGAGGAGAGTAAGGGAGCCGGAAGCAATTAAAGAAAAATTATTTCTCTTTTTTCGCTTTATTTAATACAATTGTCGACGTTTCGGTCGATTTTTCCGGGCTTCATCAAGACAAATGTTATTGACTCGAGCTTAGAGGGGCTCTTGGCAAACATAACATTTGCCCTAATGCTGTTCGCACCAACAGTTATGTCAGGAGTTGCCAAGAGCCCCTCTAATCTCGAGTCAACAACAATTGTCCTGATGAAGGCCGGAAAAATTGGCCGAAACGTCGACAATTGTATTAAATAAAGCGAAAAAAGAGAATAATTTTTCTTTAATTGCTTTCGGCTTTCATGAGGAGATCAAGATCATTGCTTTTAATTTGCATTGTAATTTACAACTAAAAGCATTTCAAAATTAACTTCTTTAAAATTATAGCGTTTATCGCTTAATAAAGTTTTATATTTTGAAAATGATCGTTCCACATCAACAGATGTGATAGGGGCATATTTAAATGAACTTAGTGCAATAGGTTCGATTTCCTCCATCACATCAACTTCATCTCCTTGAAGTATTTTATTGATTTTACATAAATCCGCTAGTCCAGGATTTTTTTCTAGGATATGTTTTAATTTATTTTTCAACAAATTTCCTTTTTCCCCGGGTATTTGATTTACATGGGTTTTCAAATTATCAATTATATTAATATTTTCGCTCAATGCTATCCCACGCCTTTCTAAATCTTCCATAATTTTTAAAAGAAATTTACAATTGGCATAAATGAATGCCAGATCATTGCCAGTATTGAAACGACATACCTGTTTTGACGTGTTGATCAACTTGCGACTTCCGATAGCTCGAAATTTTTTTTCCGCATGGATTGCAAAAAACAACATTACCTTCAGTCGTAAATATTTTATCCTTTTCATAGGGAGCAATCCATTGCGAAATTTTTGAAGCAAACGAGGACCCCTGTTTTGGCATTTTTTTTCTTCAATTAATTTGACTTCGAACTATGAACACAACTGACTTGATATTCATCCAACGAAAATTCTAGAAAAACTAAATTTATTTCTTAAAAGAGGATATAAAGAATAAAAAATATATAGTTATTTATTTTTTACAATGTAATAAAAGGATTTAAATTTTTTTTTTTCGTTTAATTTTTTTTATTTTTGTTTTTAGAAAAAAAAAATTAAAAAATTAAAATAAAATGGAACTTTTACTGAAAAAAAATTTAAAATATCCAAAAAGCTTTAAATATGCAACTTTATGCAATATTGGCCAAATATGCAAAAATATGCAATATAGAATTTGAACCCTAGCTCCAAGGGGGCATGATTCGGATAGAAAATTGGTTTTCAGTGACGTACCTATTAGCAAATAGAATATGCAATTGCATAGGAATCCGGTCTCTAGATATGAGTATGTGAAAACAATATTTTTCATTTGAATAATACTTTATTCTTTCCCAACAATTTATCTCTAAATAAACTTAATAAAACTAATTCAAATTATATTAAGAAATATTTTTTGCAAATTTTAAGTAAAAAATTTTTCTTAATTGAATATTTTTTTAAAATTATATTTTATTAATTAAGAAAAAAAAAATTGAAATCTATTTGACATGTCTTTACATATATATTTACGACTTTTTCAATCAGTTGCTTTTTTAGTTTCTTTCTTAAAGACTTTTTTGGCATTATAAGTATTTATTTAAGTAATAATAATACAAAAAAATATTAATATTAAGATGACTTGTATTTTTTAAAGGAAATATATGTAAAGACATGTCAAATAAATTTCAATTTTTTTTTTTAAATTAATAAAATATAATTTAAAAAAAAATAAAATAAAAAAAAGATTTTTAAAAAAATGCTTTTATTTAAATTGAACTAAAAAGAGAGAAATAAGAGAGAAATAATTTAATTGTTCTTGATAAAATTTTTTAATATTTATGACTTAAAATAAAAGCGTGGGGCGCTTCGAAGTGATTCCGAGGCTCGCGCCCCACGCTTTTATTTTAAGTCATAAATATTAAAAAATTTTAACAAGAACAATTAAATTATTTCTCTCTTATTTCTCTCTTTTTAGTTCAATTTAAATAAAAGCATTTTTTTTTAAATCTTTTTTTTTATTTTATTTTTATTTTACGCTTTTTAGTCTTTTTTTCGTGTGATTTTTTTAAATTTACTTTCAAAATTAGAGGCTTTTAAATAACATCGGAAAATTTTCTAAAATTGTCTAATTAGCGTAGAGCTTTAAAAAAAGAACATTAGTTTGGCCTTTCAAAACTAGTTAATAGGGCCTTATTTGCGTGAGGCTTCAAATAAGGTACCACATTAGTTTGACCTATTTTGACACAATTAAAAAATTATTTATTATCATAAAAAATGACCCTTAAATATCAAATTTCACACCTCTAGCCCATCGGGAAGTCTTTTGAAATTACATTAATTCGCATAGGGTTTCAAATAAAGTACCACATTAGTTTGGTCTATTTTGATCAAAACCACCATATAGTGGCGTCATCAAAAATGACTCTTAAGTATTACATTTCACACCTCTAGCCCATCGGGAAGTCTTTTGAAATTACATTAATTCGCGAAGGGTTTCAAATAAAGTACCACATTAGTTTGGTAAATTTTGGTAAAACTCAACTCACAATTTGCGTCATCAAAAATGAACCTTAAATATCAAATTTCACACCTCTAGCTCATCGGGAAGTGTCCTTAACAAAGACTCAAAGTTGGTGACCTTGAAAGAGTAAGTTAAATAAAAGCATTTAATTAAAAATATTCAATTAAGAAATATTTTTAACTTAAAATTTGCAAAAAAATATTTCTTAATATAACTTGAATTATTTTATTAATTTTATTTAATTGTTGGGAAAGAATAAAGTATCATTCAAATGAAAAATATTGTTTGCACATACTCATATCAAATAACAGAGATGGAAGATGACGTCACTCCACTCAAGTTTCAGTGTGTGACCATCTTCAATTCGGACTCGGGTAGAATCCTCGTCAGTAAACGCAAGTCAGGCCCCGGTGTGATTGATCGCACCATTTGATTTAAAATTCCAAAATTGAATTGTATTTCAGTTTTTCTTATATATTCTTTAAACAAATTTTCTATTTAGAAGTTTGGTTTCCCTGCTCAATTCAGCAAAAGACAAATTATCCTTCGATTTACTGAACTAGGCTCTTGAAGTGAAGATTAGAGCCAGAGGAGTTTGAAATTAGAGGGCAGTCAGAAAGGGCAACGCCTTAATGAGTTGAGAAGGTCCAGCAAGAAGTAGAGCGCGCCATCCATCCATCATCTTCTCCTCCACCCACCCACGCACTCTGTGTGTGGTCAACTCTCTCTTATAAACTTCATAAAAGTAATCGTCCAGCTAGTAGAGCCCGATTTCGATTCATTTTTCAATTTTAGATTTATTCCTATAAATTAGATTAAAGAGAGCCACATTGAATTTTTGGTCCGCAAATACTCAGGCATTTTAAAGTATTTTCGTATGCAGTTTTTGTTAAAATGATTTAAATTCGTGAGCATTTTACTTAATAGAAAGATTTTTTTTTTTAATTATAATTAATTAAAAAATAATCAAAATTATTTTTTTTATATTTATAAAAAATGCAAAATAATTTCTATTATGAAAATCTTAATTTTTTTTTTTTAATCTAAAAATGTAAAAATTATTAATATCCAACCTATGAGAATTAAATAAATTAGTGACAAAGTAAAGTATTAATTTAAAAATTAAAGGCTAAATACACTTATGGACGAAATTAGGGAACAAAAAAATCTTTGGCCGATTACATCGAAATCTCGACATGAAATTTTTGACATGAATTCAATACTTCTCGCTCTATATATACAAATAGATAAGAGAAAGTAAAAAAGAAATATTGAATTTTCTCAATTTGATTTTCACATCTCTATTTCTCTCCCGTGAAATTATAAAATACCATTTCCTCTAGCACGTTTTATTTTTTATTTCCCTATGGATTCCTCCACAAAAATTCACCCTCCCTGTATATATATACGTATATCGTATATCACACACACATTCGGCTTCGCTTTATTAATTTCTCATCTATGTTATTTAGAGAATATTAGATAGAACGTGCGTATATGCGCTAATTTCTTCCATCTGGACTAAAAAAAATAAATAAAAATAATCATCGTGTTGAAATTTTAAATGCAGGTTAAATATTTTTTTTTAATTAAATATCATTTTGTTTTATAAATAAACTAGGCTTTCGCCCGATTAAAATGATATATCACACTTGTATCTTAATTTGCGGCATAGTTTTAAAAAACATTATTTTAAAATTGCACTTGGAGCATCTCTAACAATTAATAAATAAAATAAAATTTTATTTATTATTTAATAATCAAATAAAAAAAAATTAAAATTAAATCTCCTAATTGGTAAAATTTAATAATTAAAATATTTAATATAATTTTATATAATTGTAGAAAAATACTTGTGAGATTTAATTTTATCTTTTTTTCTTTTTTAATTTATTCTGAAACTACTTGACCGATTTTCTTCGGGTTTTTTTCAATGTGTAGAAAATTTTACGGAAATCATTTTAGTGTGGATTTCAACAAATTGAGCTAGGTCTCGCCTTTGAGAAGAGCCGGGTCATAGTACTTTACTGATGTACTTTTTTAGTTTTTTACAATTTTATCAAAAAAAAAAGAACACCAGCTCGATTAAAAGCCGAACTATGAATGAATAAGGTTCAGAAATAAAAAAAAAAAAAAAAAATTGGTGGATTAATATTTTAAAATAATCCGAGAATATTCGATAAAATAAAAATTAATTCTTATAATAAAACTTAATTATTATTTTCTGTCCGATAATAGAAAGAGTTGGCGATGATTATAAGTATTCTTTATTATTATTATTATTATTATTATTATATTCTTTGAGGTATTAAATTTAATTATTTTATTTCTCAGGTAATTAGTTTGGCCATTTAATGCAGAAGAAGGGAACTAACGAATGAATGAGAGAGAGAGGGTCTCTCTAAGGACTCACCAAGTTATAATTGGAATTGCACACTATCTCTCTCTATCTTATCAACCAAGAAATTCAAATTTTTCTTTCGTTCCTTTTAATATGTAAAGAGGACAGACACGTGATCTGAAAATTTTTGAATTTACATCACCTTTATTAGAATTAAAAAAAAAAAAAGAATAAAATTTCACTTTCATTAAATTGATTGTTACGTATTAAATTTAGTCAAAGATTTCATATAAGACTGAGTTTCAAAAGATTTGTTCCATTGGATGCTGAGAAATTCCATCCTTTGCCTGATTTTTCTAAAATTTTATTGTCCATTTAGTCTCTTCTAATAAAAGCAAATAAAAAATCTACATACATCGCCTTTCTTAATTATATCTTCTTATTTCTGCCATTTTTCTCTTTAAAATGATATGCAACACTTGTATTTAAATATAAGACAATTGGATAAAAAACCCTCTTTTTAATTTGAGGTGAGAAAGCGTCAGTCCGCCATTTATTTTAATAAAATAACCACAATATAATTATAATTAATTAATAACTAATTAGGATTTTTAAATTAGTTAAAAATTTTCCTGTTTTGCAACAATCAACAAAGAATATAATTAATTTAAATTTAATAAATTTAAAGATTTAATGATCGATAATTAAAATAAAATCTAAACTCTTAATTATTCAAAGTTCTCCATTAAATAACAAAAACGTTTACATGTCTCTCTCTGTGTCTGTTGGACGTTGCTTTTTGTTGTTGTTGTACCCTTCAGAAGAGAGAGAAAGAGAGATTAAAGGATTTAATCTCAAAGTGGCTCAAAACAAACAACAACAAGAAATCGTCAGAAATTCATGAAATTCAAATTAAATTAGATAAGAACGAGTTTTTTCTATCACTAGTGGAAAAACATTGATTTTTGTATTAAAAAAAAAAAAAATAACAACAAATTAAGTGATAAATTTTTTAATAATAAAAATCATTTATATTCTTTGTTTATTGTTGTAATTTTAAGGAAAAAAAAATGGCGCTCTGACGCTTTCTCACCTCAAACGAAAATGAAGCTTTTTTACTCAATTACAATAAAATAAAATACAAGTGTTATATATCATTTTAATCACAAAAATGGCACGATTGAGGTGATGTAATTAAAATATATCCAAAATGAGTATTTTTTTAATTAAGACGCTAAACAATTACTTAAAAAAAAGAATAAAACTTTACAATTTTCTAGTCATAATCTAACGTTTAGCTCCAGTTTTGGAACAAACAAATTTCATAACAAATGAAAGTAGGATTAAAGGTTAAGGTAAATTACGTCATCATTTCGAGAATATTTTTTTTACTTATAATTAAAGCAATTTTTCGAATTAATAACAATAAATGATTCATGATCCACCCAGAGCTGGGAATATTTTCTGGCATGCCACGTGGATAGATTTTTTTTGGCACTTGGCCTTAAAAGGAATACAACAAGTGGTCCATAGAATTGCACAAAAAAAAAAAAGAAATGGTGGGGATAATCTATCCATTAGCGCGCGGACTTTTTAAATGAAAAGATTGGAATATAAAATGAATTTAAAAGACGTAAAAGAAAGAGTTGTTGGGCTTAAAAAAGCGGAAGAAATAAATTTCATAAGGTTAGATGTTGACGCTTTAATTAAGAGCAGCTGATTTTTCTTTTCTATAAAACATATTTATGATGTTCGGAAACAAACATTGAATTAAAAACTAAAAAAATCTCAACATCGAATTTTTGACATGAATCCATAAAAAGAATAAAGATAGATTATTTCCATAATTCATAAAATCTATATTTTTTTATTACATATTATAATTCTTGCCATTTTTCTGATTAAAATGATATAAGACACTTGTATTTAAATTTGTTGTTACTAATTAAAAAACATCTTTTTTATTTGAGGTGGAAGAGTGTTAGTCAGCCATTTTTTTTTTTTTTTTAAATAAAATCGCAATAATAAACAAAAAATAATTAGTAATTAATTTCAATAATTGATTGTTGGCTAATAATAATTTTAGTAAATAAATTAATTATTAGAAATCAATAAAAGGAACAGCCCCTAAGATCTTTGTTTACAGACAAGGCCTAATGAATCAAAATTATTTATAGTAATGGATGTATCGTTTTAAAGAGAATGAAATGGAATAAAAAAAAAAAAAAAATATTCTTTATAAAATTCAAGGATTATAATTTCAAAGTTAATGGAAGGATGATGAAAAGTTGTCTAACAAAGTGCATTTATTAGAGCAAGGTTAATGGAGGGGCGAGGATTCGTTAAATCATTAGAGTGCTTGCCAGACAGGCCAGGCCTATCTATGTATAACGCTATTGTTTATTTGCCTGGTTTGTATAATGCCCCCCACATTACAGTCAGATGACCTTTGTCCATTAAAGGTTGGATGATGGACTGTCATTTAATGCTCTTGGGTCACAATCTTGTTTGTCTGTGACTAGAAAATAAATGACTATCTCTTGAGGGGGTCGTAACTTTTTGTGGAGGATTCGGAGAAGTTCGGCTTTGATCGGGACGCCACGTCACTGATACGTACAAATGAATGGTTGGGATAATGTCCCGGTATGTGAATGTTAGTTGAACACTGATTGATTTGGTTGTTTATCATGATTAGTCAAGTTGGTTATTCCTATTGGTGTATATTGGCTTTAGTTGGCTGTGTATGGCTATAGTTAGATCTGATGGTTTTGTATGTTGGTGTATATTGGCTTTAGTTGGTTGTGTATGGCCATAGTTAGATGTGTTGGTTTTGTATGCTGGTGTATATTGGCTTTAGTTGGTTGTGTATGGCCATAGTTAGATGTGTTGGTTTTGCATGTTAGTGTATATTGGCTTTAGTTGGTTGTATATATTAGTGCATATTGGCTTTAGCTGGATGTCTTAGTTGTGTATGTTGGTGTATATTGGCTTTAGTTGGTTGTGTATGTTGGTGTATATTGGATTTAGTTGGTAGTGAATGTTGGTTCATATTGGATTGGTTGGTCGGCTTTGTTGTGTATGATGGTGTATATTGGTTTTAATTGGATGTGTTTGTTGTGTACTTTGAGTTGGTAGTGTATATTGCCTTTAGTTGGTTGTGTATGTTGGTGTGCATTGGCCTTAGATAGTAGTGTATATTGATGTATATATCTTTTCAAATTCAACCTCAATTTGCAAAACATGCAAAATTTTATACAAATTTAATTTCTACATGTTGTCATATATAAATACATACTCACAGTTTTCTTTTAGCAAGGTAACATACTAAAATATTATTATAATTTAAAATTATATTTTTATTCTTTTTATGTTATAATTCTGAAGATGGTCTATAAGCAAGATCGAAACGTCAGCTTAGTTGGCTTCTAATAAATAGTTGATTGTAAGAGTTTTCATAAATAACTCCAAATTTGTTTTTAATCAAAATAATCTTTATAAAATAAATTGTTGGTTATTAAATTCTTTATTAACTGACCTAACATTTATTAAAGTTATTCAGTTGAGGGAAATTAATTAAAATCAAGAATTTTCGGAAAAACATTATTTCTCATCTTTAGGGCCGCCAAAGGTTAATATTACAGTAGTATGAGAATTGTAAAGTATTTAATTTATTTTTCAAATATTGGAACCCCCCTCCCCCCTCCCCAAACCTCCGCCTCCGTTTCTCTCTTTGTTTAATAAATCTTTCTTTAATCTCAATATGTTCGTTTGTTCAATATTCATTTTATTAATCATAAAAAAAAGAGAATAAGAAACAATAAAATATGAAATCAAAGAGAGCGTTTTGTTTTAATGACTCGTTTTTTTGATTTCATGTTGCTATCTCAGAAATGAAAAAAATATTATTTCAATATTCGTTCAATAAAGAGAAGAGAATAAATATTAAAGATTATTTCAAAAGTAATAAGAGATTGTATTCTCTTTTTTTTGTTTTTTGTTTATGCTTAGATAATTAAGTTTTTGAAATTAAATGAAAATTGATTGCACATGTGTCTTATATTTTTGATTACGACGGTTTAGTATTTGTATGTTGGTGTATATTGGCCTTGGTTGGTCGTGTTGGGTGAGTAATATAGAAGTGTTGTTTGTAAGAAAACGGATCATACACTAGAACTTGACTGGAGTGACGTAATCTTTCTTCTCTGTTATTTGGTATATAAGTATGCCGCCGGGGTAAACAATGTTTTTTACTTGAATGATACTATATTCCTTCCCAGTAATTTATCTCTAAATAAAATTAATAAAACTATTTATTGTTATATGAAGAATTATTTTTACTACATTTTAAGTAAAAATATTTCTTAATTGACTATTTAAAAAATAATATCTTATTAATTTAAAAAAATTTGGAATCACTTTGTTTTGACTTAACATATATTTCCTGCAATTTTTAATAAAAAATACAAGTTATCTCAATATTATTATTTATTTGTATTATTATTGCTTAAATAAAGCCTTATATTGCCAAAAATGTCTTTATTAAGGAACCGATCAAACAGCTGATTGAAAACGTCGGCCATGTTGGCTTCTCAGACAGCTGGAGTCAGGTCCCGATCCAACAAAATTGGCTAGCCACAAGAGCCCGTATCGTGGCGTAGCTCCGCTCAACTCCGTTTCGGCAGCAGTGTGTGCACCTCCATAGGAATACATAGGCTGGGTCCGCCATCGGACTCAACTCAAGTCAAGTCAGGTCACGGTGTGAACGCACCTTTAATCTTGTTCCTGCATTGGCGTTAGTTGGCAATGCCTTTTGTGTATGTTGGTTTGAGCTGGTATTAGTTGGTCAGGTTGGTTTAATCTTTAGATGTGTCGTGGCCTTCTCGAAAAATAGTCTAGATTTATAATTTTGTATTTTTTAGTATTGGCCTTGTAATTGAAGGGTATATATTCACCCTAGAGTCTTGGATGTGTATGTTGGTTTGTGCTGGCATTAGTTGGTCGTGTTTGATGAATCTCTAGATGAATTGTGACCTTATAAAATAGTAGTATATTTTTAATTTCGTCGATTTAATAATAATATTTGCAGGGAAAGGTGTATATTGGCTTTGGTTGGTAGTATTGGATGTGTAATAAGAATTGTATTGGTCATATGTGGAGGTGATGTTTGTAAGTGTACGGTATATATTGACCCTCTAGGCTTGGTCGCGTATGTTGGTCGTGTTTTTTCGGTATGTTGGTTTGTATTGGCATTAGTTGGTCGTGTTAGTTCCATCTTTAGATGTGTGTCGTAAGATTTGAATCGTGGTTGATATAATACAAAAATGCTCAGGTAATTTAATTGTACACCAAATTTTATTAATTTGAAAAACAAAGTCCTGGAAGGTGGATGTTTGTGAGGGGGGGGGGGGGGTAGGGGATAAAAATGAAAAATTCAATATGACACCCAGCGCTTATCCAATTATTATAACATTAATACCTCTAGTAATAGATTAACAAAGACACACATTTTAATCGTTTTAAACAACCCTCCTCCTCGCTGTGAACATGGATTTTAACCAATTTTACACAAACATGATTCAATCAATCATCGAGTTGAATTTAATTTTCTCCATTTTTTTTTTGAAATTATTATTTAAGTGAAAATT
This sequence comes from Euborellia annulipes, assembly GCA_023213315.1. Lineage (NCBI taxonomy): Eukaryota > Metazoa > Arthropoda > Insecta > Dermaptera > Anisolabididae > Euborellia > Euborellia annulipes. The sequence continues at coordinate 8,689 of JAKCPI010026467.1, read as the reverse complement.
GCTAGAGAAGAGAAAAATTTAATAATAGCAATTTAGTAATTAAATTGGATAATTTAAAATTACCAAAATATTTCCGTGGATACACAAATTACTGAAAATCAGTAGATGGAATTATAACACGTGTAAATGATAAAAACTCTAAGGCAAGTGAAGTTTCAAAGAGCACCTGGGTTATTAGATAAGCTGGCGTTTTTAAACCGAAAGTAAATTAGTCGCGAGTTCTAACCAAGCTTGCAGCAAAAATTCAATCGATTCGAGCGTCTCTACTGGCAATATGGATATAATCCTCTAGTTAAAGGGCGTGAGGAATGAGTATCCTGATGTCTTGGAGAGGGACACTGTCGAATGGACGTGCTTTTTGTGTATGTCGGTTTGTGTTGGCGTTGGTTGGTCGTGTTGGTTGAATCTTTAGATGTGTCGTGGCCAGTGGCGGCTCTCCCATAAGGACTCTCGGACGCCGCCCCTCCTAAAGATTTGAAAAAGTAAAAAATAATTAAATACCCATTCAATTATAATTATACATCTAACTAACCAAAGTGTTTTATCAGTCGAGTACATCGAAAATATAGGGAAAAAACAGGCAAAAATAGCGCGAAAAGCGCGTATTTATAGCCGTCGGACGCTGTCCTGAACGCCCCAATCCATCAACATGCAGTTATTAGGAGAGAGGTGTGGTGGGGGCTGCTGGTGCTATGACGCGTGTAAGCTTGAGCCGAATGGGAGTTTTGGGACGCCGTCCGAGCATGCGCAGAGCGAAGCATCAGCTAGTCGCCGCACAGCGCGCCGGCGTTCCTTAATTTTTTAACCGCATTCTAAGTGTTTAACGAATGTGTGAATGGTATGTAGTGTGATTTAGTGTGTATGGTTTAGTGTTCTCTTGGGGGCCCCCCAGACCCCCCGGTGGGGCGCCCCCCCCCCCCGGTATTAAACTCACGAGCCGCCACTGGTCGTGGCCTTATCAAAAATAGTCTGTTTTTAATTTCGTACAGGGAGTGTATATTGGCTTTGGTTGGTCGTGTTGGGTGTATAATTAGAATTGAATTGGTCATCTGTGGATGTGTTGTTTGTAACTTTATGGGATATATATTGACCCGTGGTTGTGCATGTTGGTTTGTGCTGGCATAAGTTTGGTGTACTTTTTGGGTATGTTGCCGTTAGTTAGTCGTGTTGGTTGAATCTTTAGATGTGTCGTCGCCCTATCAATAATAGTCTCTTTAATTTCGTCGATTCTATATTTACAGAGAGTGTACTCGTATATTGGCTTTGGTTGGCCGTGTTGGTTGTGTAAGTAGAATTGTATTGTAGATGTGTTGTTTGTAATTGAAGGGTGTATGTTTGACCTATAGTCTTGGTTGTTTATGTTGGTTTGTGTTGGCGCTAGTTGGTCGTGTTGGTTGAATCATGCGTCTTGGCCTTATCAAAAATAGTCTGTTTTTAATTTCGTCGAATTAATATATTGGCTTTTATTGGTCGTGTTGGATGTGTAATTAGAATTGTATTGGGCATATGATGTGTTGCTTCTAAGTGAAGGGTATATATGGTATTGACTCTATAGTCTTGGATGTGTATTCGCTCAGGGGCCCACATCTTGTGGGTACGTGGATGGCGAGCTGCCCGAGCTGGGACAGACAGACTTTCAGTTATTTGTATGCCTGTCTCTTCCTTCCTCTTTTCAACAGGCGTCAGACCGTACGACGGGCCTGCCTGTCCTATTTCTTCCGATCGCAAAAACGTTTGATAGAGTTGGAGGGAAATAGTGAGGTCGGCCGACCCCGCTGGGGGAAAAAGGCGAGGACAGAAGAAGAAGAAGAAGAAGTCTTCGATGTGTATGTTGGTTTGGCGTTAGTTGGTCATGTTGGTTGAATCTTTGGATGTGTCGTGGCCCTATCAAAAATAGTCTGTTTTAAATTTCGTTTATTAGAATTATATTGGTGGATGTGTTGTTTGTAACTGTACGGTATATATTGATCCCTGGTTGTGTATGTTGGTTTGTGCTGGCATAAGTTGGGTGTACTTTTTGTGTATGTTGGCGTTAGTTGGTCGTGTTGGTTGAATCGTTAGATTTGTCGTGTTCTTATCAAAAATAGTCTCTTTTTAATTTCGTCTATTTAATATTTATAGAGAATGTATATTGCCTTTGGTTGGTCGTGTAATTAGAATTGTATTGGCCATATTTTTTTTTTTTTAGTAAGGGTTTAACTGGCCATCCACACACACGCCCTTACAGCCAGCCGGTCCACCCTTACTGATGTGGCGACGAAGATGGCAAATGATAAGGTGAGATGATGGAATTCTAGTGCAATAGGACAGCTCCGGGGCCTTAATGTATTGCACGAACGTTAGGGTTTACAAATCAATAAAATTAAAAATAGCAGCCCCCCCTTTTGGGAAAAGGATTAAAATTTTTCGTAATTTCTGAAGTTATTTTCCCAAAAAAAAACCCTTTAAATAACCATAAATAAATCTAACCAAATAAATTAAAAATAAAACTAAAATAATATATACAATGATCCATTCTTCAGATATGCTTCTTCAATGCGTTAATGAAAGTATTTATTGGAGTTATGAAGAAATCAATCTCGTTAGAAAGTTTGTTAGATTCAAGTTGGCATCTTTTTAATGGATTGCATCTCGATAGCTTCGGGCATGCAAATAACTCCGAGGATACTCAATCCAGGTTTGGGAACCCTAAAAAAGATCTCTTCGATCGGAACATGGTGAAGCTGGTTTGAACAGGTCTTATAGATTTGAATTTTAAAATCCTCGATGTTTCGCCTCCACTTTAGTGTTTCAAGTTGGATTTGATTGCAGATGTCAATAGAGAATTTCTTTTTCAGTAGACCTAGAAATTTGTTTTGAACATTCTCGATTAATATGTCGGTGGATGTGCGATCGTAGTTCCATATGGGTGTTGCGTATTCAAGAACTGGTCTGACCAAGGATTTATATAAGATTATTAATGTTTTAGGGTCCCTGAAATTCCGACCAATATGTGTTGTTTGTTAGTGAAGGGTATATATTGACCCTATAATCTTCATGTATTGGTCTTGGAATGAGCAATCCTCATGCCCTTTCGCTAGATTTCATATCGCTATTTCTCTCAGTGGAGACGCTCAAATTGATGGGATTTTTGCTGCGATCCAGGTTTGAACTCAAGTCTAATTTTACTTTCGGTATATTTCTTCAAGAAATCCCATAACCTGTTCCAACTAGAGTCAAGGTTTGTGAAATTATACTCAAGGAATTTTACTTTATTTTTTTAATAGTTTAGTAGTTTTTAAGATAGAGGCAATTTTATTTTTTTTTTTTTATATCTAAGTTAATTAAAATTTAATATCCTGGTTCATGTAACGTTAATTGAATCTTTCTCTCTTGCATTCAATCTCTTTTTTTATCTTCTTCTCTTCTTTTACTTATTCGTTATTGGAGATGGGTTTGTCGATATTGGATATTTGTGTTGCATTCCCACGGAGGGTAAAAAACAGAAACCATCTCTCGCTTCCTCTCTCTCTCTCTCGCTCTTATCGATAATCGAGGGAGAAAATGTTATAGAGCCTTTTACGTGAAGGGTTTGATTAAACCCTATATGGATGGAATCAGCATTTAATAGAGATCTCTTGAAAAAAATTTCAATAATCAATAATCTCTCATTCATAAAAATAAGCTTCAGTTATCTCAAAAAACCAAGGGGTAAATACACCGATACCAAAGAATAACAAAGGCTAAGACACAACACAACGTTTTATTTAAATAGAATTTTTTTAGGATTAATGAGGCCATGGTGACGTCTGTTGTTATTAGAATTGTATATATTCTAACAAAAAGTCAACACATCCAACAAATAACTTGCATGTTCACACAACTAAGGCCAATACATTCCAAAAAACAAACAAACAAAACCCAAATCACCCACAAAAAACCAACAAACAATATAACAACCCAACAAAGGCCAAAATACAAGACCAATCAAAGCCAACATGACTAACAATGTCTAACAGACAAAATTCATATAGTTTGGAGGGAAAGTGGTGTAGGTTTTCCGTGACACATATTTATAAATAAAATTATTTAATATATGTGAGGTTTCACTAACGTGTTGTAAATGAAAGAAATATTGAATTTCAAACTCGATATATTTCGGGCTATTAACTTATCTTGAGGAGTACATGTGACTGAGTGAATAAAAGAATAGATGCTACCAAGCAGGCTTGGGTAGGAGTGGGGGGACCCAAGCCTGCTTGGTAGCATCTATTCTTTTTATTCTGATGCCCAATCGCACCGCACAATTTAAGTATGACTTAAAATTAAGTATCAACAACCTGGCAACGTTGTAAATTTTAGTGATATTCTGGTGATTTATTTTTAATTTAATAATTTTTTCTTTTTAATAATCATAAACTAAATTAAATACATATTGTTTATAAATATTAATTTCAGAAAAATGAGAAAATCAGAAACAAAATATTAATTTTCATGATTTTTGATTAATTAATAGCAATTTTATATATAGGCTACTATATATAAATATTAATAACGATCTGTCACTCTATAACAGTGTTTTTCAATCTGTGGGTCGGGACCCCTAGGGGGTGGCGAAGCCCTACACGGAGGGTAGGCGGCAAAAGGAAAAGGGCAAAGTTCTACACGATAATAAAAACATAATTTCATGGAGAAGGGAAATAGGTACCAAAATAGAGAAAATCATATAACTTACATAGTCTTTTGATTTACAATCTTTTTGTCGGTCATGAACCAAGAGAATCGCCAGAATTTTTCAACCTGTAAATTCAAAAAGATTGAAAAACACAGCTCTACTAATATAAGACTGGAAAATTTCGTTTCAAAATTCCAACGGGAAGTTGGTCAGAGCGTGACAGACGGATGGACCGACAGACCCTCCTCTAATATAATATAGATCATCCTCGAAAATATAGTTCATATTGTTCATGTTTGTTATAAGAAAAATCTAAATCGAATCCAAAAAATGTATTATTATTAGTTAATTAATATTATATTATCAATATTGTTTTTAGCTTAAGTCATTGCTAAGCCTCCGAAATCGAGGGCTTAAATATTTGGGGGTTAAGTATGAAATTTAACACACTTTCATTGTCATCCGTTGCTAACCACGTTCGTTGCTAAGATAACACGTTCTCTGATTGAAAATAAAATAATGTTTCAAGACCCAAATGGCGTGAATAAAGATGCCAGGACCCCCAATATATATTTATTAATAAATAACAGTATCGTTTAAGTCTTATAATATTAAATCACAAATAAATCAGCAGAATATCACTAAAATTTACAAGGTTGCCATGTTGCTGATACTTTATTTTAAGTTATACTTAAATTGTGCGGTGCGATTGAGCATGAGTGAATAAAGAATAGAAGAATAAAAGAATAGATGCTACCAGGAGTGGGGGGACCCAAGCCTGCTTGGTAGCATCTATTCTTTTATTCTGAGTGAATAAAAGAATAGAAGAATAAAAGAATAGATGCTACCAAGCAGGCTTGGGTAGGAGTGGGGGACCCAAGCCTGCTTGGTAGCATCTATTCTTTTATTCACTCAGTCACATGTACTCCTCAAGATAGGTTAATAGCCCGAAATATATCGAGTTAGAAATTCAATATTTCTTTCATTTTGGGTAGGAGTGGGGGGACCCAAGCCTGCTTGGTAGCATCTATTCTTTTATTCACTCAGTCACATGTACTCCTCAAGATAGGTTAATAGCCCGAAATATATCGAGTTAGAAATTCAATATTTCTTTCATTTACAACACTTGTTAGTGAATCCTCACATATACTAAAAAATGCATATACCCAACAAAGGCCAATACAAAGTGCACAACCAATCAAAGCGACCAACACGACTAACCAAGGGTCAACATACACAATTCATACGACAACCCAATTAAGACCAATACACTCAAAATACACGACTAATCAAAGGTAACATAAGCAACCAAGGTCCAATACACAACGTTCATATGACAGCCAAACAAAGGTTAATTTTGAAGCTAAAAGCCTACATATACTGCCACTTATAAAGTACAACAATTAAAATGAAACCTTCTAATTACTACTCTGAAGGTGACACATTGAATGTTTACATCAATAAATATATTGAAACATATCATTTAGTGTTTTTAGTTTTAATTTATCTAACAATTTGATTTCCACTTGATCTAAAATATCGAGTTTATATACTGTACACCGTAGATAAATCCAATCCGATTATTCAAGTTTTCAATAATATTTACAAATATTTAACAAGACAGAAAAATTTTGATTTGTATTTTTAAAGAATTTTTTTATTTTAATTAAAATAGATTGATAGAAAGGAATTTCCATTAAATTTCTCAATTGCAATATGAAAATATCCTTTCTAATTAAAAAGACTTTTTTTCCAATATCCTCCTCTCTTAGCGGAAGAACTAATTAATTTTCTTAATATGAAATTCTTCGGTTTATTTGCACTGTTTTGTATGGAAAATACGTTACATAAAATTAAAGCAGTGTCTTTTAAATAAATAAATGAATTAAAAGGTACACATTAGATTTAGAATAAGATAACATGTATTTTGTTATCATATATTCTAAAAGCTGCCATTTTTCTGATTGAAATAATATATAACACTTGTAGATACATTTATTGTAATTTATTAAAAAAAGTCTATTTTTAGATTGAGATGGATAAGCGTCAGTCTGCCATTTTTATAGATAAAAGATCACAACAATAAGCAAAGAATATTAAAATAAAATTTTAATAATAGAAATGAGGTTTAATTAACGAAATTAATCAATTAAAATATAAATAAATGTAATTTAAACTGTATTTTTATTTTTATTAATATTTTAAATTTAATTATATATAAATTCTAATTATCTAAATTGTTGTGATATTAATTTAAAAAAATGTAGGACGATGACGTTCCTTCACTTCAATCGTAAATGATACTTTTTTAGCCAATTGTAATAAAATTAGATACAAGTGTGGCATATCATTTAAATCAGAAAAATGGCACGAACAAGAATAATATAATAAAAAATCTTTGTTATCTAAGAAAATAAATTTCTTCAAACTTCTCATCATGCGTATTGATCGTTAGTTTAATTTGTTTTTCATTTCTTGTATTTAAAGTAAAGTTTAAACACTTTCTAACCAAAGTGTAACTCTTACTCTGTCTCTGTCTCTTGTTTTTCCGGTGGCAGCGGACAGAAGAGAGAAGTTAGCTAGCCATCAGATGGTCAAAAGTTTACTTTCTAGTGTGAATCTTAATGGGTTTAAAGTCTTATTAGCAACGACAGAATATGCTTTTGAGTAAAAGCCCATTAATCCGGTTGAAAATTACATCATTTACGTTCCAGCTTACGGAGTTTATTAAGAGAAAAGAGAAAGTTAATCTCCCCTCTCCCTCACACCCCTTAAACTTCCCATTTAAATTCGATTTTATTAGAAAGAATTATTTTTATTAGGAGAAGAATAAAATTATTATATTCTTTGTTCATTAAAAAAATCTATCTCACCTTAAATCAAAAAGAGGCTTTTTTAATAAATTATAATAAATTAAAATGTAAGTGTGGCATATCATTTAAATCAGAAAAATGGTAGCTTTAATAATAAATAAACTAAAAACATCATGTATTGATTAGTTAATTAAATTTAATATATAATAACCTACTTTTTATCAAATATTCTAAAAGCTGCCATTTTTCTAATTAAAATGATATGCTACACATGTAGATAAATATATTGTAATTTATTAAAAAAGCCTTTTTTTCGTTTGAGGTGAGAGAGCGTCAGTCCGCCATTTTTATTAAGATCACAACAATAAACAAAGAATATAATTATTCAATAATTAGAATTTTTTGTAAATAAATTTGTTCTCTATACTAGTTTCTGCGGCTTCATTGAATTCTGTTTGCCCTTTCAATTACTAAGTTCTTAATTAGCAATTACTGAAGAAGGCACGGTCGAAACGTCAGGAATATAAAGATGTACGCTAAATCATGAAAATTAGTTTTTCTTTTTATCTTTTTTTTTTTATCCCTTCTAATAAAAAAACTTGTTAGAAATTTTTTACTACCATAGATGACATATATCTTTTATTGCCTATTCTAACTTTTGCCATTTTTCTGATTAAAATGATATGCGACACTTGTATTTAAATTTATTATAATATATTAAAAAAGTCTCATTTTGTCTTGAGGTGGCAAAGCGTCATTATTTTCCGCCATTTGTTTTTTCTTTTAAGATCACAACAATGGATATATTTAATTAAAATTTTATTTTTAAATAATAAATATGAGTTTTAATTAACGATATAACAGTTAAAAGTTGATTTCAATTAAAATCTTGCCTGGCTGCTTTATTAAATAGTTTATAATTTTAATTGATAAAAAATTTCATTTTGAAAACGGATATATTTCCTCCCTCCCCCCCCCCTCCCCCCTTAAACTTTCTTTTTACTCTTCGATGACAAGCAAGTTATCTAAATTTAAAACTTTTAATAAGTTTATCTTTTTAGCTATAAATTCAAACAGCAATTCAATTTATTTATTTATTTTTAATACTCAAGTTTTCTATAGGCCGGAGAAAAAAAAAAGTTTAGCATCATAATTGTTTGTTCAACATTTCTATTGGTGACGTCAGTAATGTTATTTTTGTTAAGATTTCTTTTTATTAAAA
>JAKCPI010026466.1:0-12312 GCA_023213315.1 Euborellia annulipes | reverse complement strand
AGGCAATGCATTTCTCATATATCCTATTTAGACAACATCACTTTGTGCACCTTTTCCTCATTTCCGAGTAAATAAAATGATTCATTGGATTAGAATTTATTTAAAGAGACGAACAAATAATTATTAATGCGCTTTTAATAATTTGATTTCAAACTCTTTAATATAATGAAATTTTACTTTCTCCTACCTCTATATATGCTAATCTTCTCTTCTTTTTTTTTTTTCTTTATATATATAATTCTTCTGTACGTGTGTATGTGACTGAACTCCTCCTAAACGACAGAACCGATTTTGATGAAATTTTCTGTGTATGTTTGTGAGACTCCCGGACAGGTTTTGTTTCACAAACAACAATAAGTTAATGAGTAATTAACTGTTAAAATAAGAAAAAAATAAAAATTAGGAGAAAGGGTTGCCATGGTAACAAAATATAAATATTTACCCATGTTTACGATTTTTTATTTATTTACATTTTGAAAGGGAAAATGTATATGCCGGTATGTATATCTCAGCCAAAAACATCGGAGATGCAAAAAGGGGCGCCTCGCATTATTTTTGCCTAGCGTCGAGGTGAAATCAAAAAAATGCGCCTCGCTTTTCTGATTTATATAAAAGCGAGGAAATATTTTCACTTAAATAAAACCCCTACAGAATTTTATTTGTTTCATATATCCTCGCTTTTATATAAATCAGAAAAGCGAGGCGCATTTTTTTGATTTCACCTCGACGCTAGGCAAAAATAATGCGAGGCGCCCCTTTTTGCATCTCCGATGTTTTTGGCTGAGATTTCACTTCTTTTTGTGAAATATTACATGAAAATATTATTTATTAATTTTTGTTTATTAAATATTAAGTTATCCCATGAATAGATCTTTTAATATGCATTCCAAACAGTAAAAATTAAATACATCGTTTGGTATCCATTCGAAACGATAAACATAGGATTTTACCAAATTTTATAAAATTTTAGGTTTTTTATTTTTGTTATGTTGGTAGATTGTAAATACTTGGTTTGGTATTCATTCGAAACGATAAACATAGGATTTCACCAAATTTTATAAAATTTTAGGTTTTTTATTTTTGTTATGTTGGTAGAATGTAAATACATCGTTTGGTATCCATTCGAAACGATAAACATAGGATTTCACCAAATTTTATAAAATTTTACGTTTTTTATTTTTGTTATGTTGGTAGAATGTAAATACATCGTTTGGTATCCATTCGAAACGATAAACATAGGATTTTACCAAATTTTATAAAATTTTAGGTTTTTTATTTTTGTTATGTTGGTAGAATGTAAATACATCGTTTGGTATCCATTCGAAACGATAAACATAGGATTTCACCAAATTTTATAAAATTTTAGGTTTTTTATTTTTGTTATGTTGGTAGATTGTAAATACTTCGTTTGGTATTCATTCGAAACGATAAACATAGGATTTCACCAAATTTTATAAAATTTTAGGTTTTTTATTTTTGTTATGTTGGTAGAATGTAAATACATCGTTTGGTATTCATTCGAAACGATAAACATAGGATTTCACCAAATTTTATAAAATTTTAGGTTTTTTATTTTTGTTATGTTGGTAGATTGTAAATACTTCGTTTGGTATTCATTCGAAACGATAAACATAGGATTTCACCAAATTTTATAAAATTTTAGGTTTTTTATTTTTGTTATGTTGGTAGATTGTAAATACTTCGTTTGGTATTCATTCGAAACGATAAACATAGGATTTCACCAAATTTTATAAAATTTTAGCTTTTTTATTTTTGTTATGTTGGTAGCACTCCTTCTTATCACGTTAATCTATTTCTATCTGAATGGATCTATCCTAAAAAATTTTTGTTCCATTAGGGATGAAAATTACTAATAATAATATATATGTTCCTAGATGACGTCATCAGGGAGCAAAATAGTTAGAATTGTCTTTTCGCCATGTTAAAGATAGGACAAATTTGAAATTTTGAATACCTCTCAAAAAGTCACTTTTGATCCAAAATGAAATTTTATATCAAAGGTATCGGGTTTTTGATAGTATCTATTTGTATTTTAAATTTCATCCTAATCGGTCCTGCAGGGAAACCTGTAGCTTTGTCTAAAAATTTGAAAATTGAAGAAAAGAATGAAAAAAAAAAAAAAAAAAAGAAAAAAAAAAAAAAAAAAAAAAGGAAAAAATAAGAGACTAACTTTTGACCTTCCGAAATCGGCAAACTCTCAACTTTGAGCCTCTGCCATTCTGTTTGGCACTGGAATTTTTTTTTGAATTCGTGCTCAAAATAATCCTTATTTATTCTAGTTTAATATAAAAAAAATTTGGCTCCGATATCTTAAAAACTTTTTGAGATATTCGCCCAGAAAGAGAAAAGTTTCTCAAAAAAATTTTTTCACGTCCCTATCTTTTATTAAGGATTTAAAATCATTCTTGATAATATAGTCTAGGGACGACTCGTCCATCTAAATGCAATGGGCCATTGGCATCTATTGGAATGTCAACTAAATGGTAGTATTAAGAGTTTCTTTGCTTTCTTTTGCTTTTCACATGCTCGGCGACGAGTCGCTCCCGCGACTCTTGATAAGTAGGCGAGCAAGGGGGGTCCAGGGGGCGCAGCCCCCTGGCTAGACGGAAAGCCCCGCCGAAGGCGGGGCTTTGCGTCTAGTATAAGTTATATATAGAGAGAGAAAGTATTGGATTCGATGTTGAGATTTTGATGGATATATACGTTTTGACGTCCCCTGATTCAAAAAAAGTGGTTTTCGGGACTTGGTCTGTCTGTGTGTCTGTGTGCCTGCGTGTGTGGCTGAAATTTTATATTTAAGTTAGACACCCCCTGGAGGGTGAAAATAAGCTTTTGAACAAAAGCAGCCAAAAAGTACTAGTACTTTACTGATGTACTTTTTCAGTTTTTTTTTCAATTTTCTCAAAATGTTGTTTAAAATTCAAAAATCAATTATTTTTTTAAATGCTCTTTAAAATGTATATTTTCATTTTGATGCCAAAATTGTTTGAAGCACACTTTACTCTTGTACTTCATAGGAAAGATAGGAGAAATGGTTGCCATAGTAGGCCTAATAAAATATAAATATTTTCCCATGTTTATACCTTGAATTTTAATATACGTATCAACGGAAACTAAATATATCTCGACACAAAAAAATCTGGTGTGACAAGCACAGAACTCAACTTTCGATTTCCGAAGGTAAGAGAAAGTTGTGTGCTGTACGACAGTCACACCAGATTTTTTATTTATTGGATTAAAACAAACAGTCGCGCCTTTTACACACAAAACTATACAATTATATTTAAATAATTGTTTAATTTCAAATACAATACCTGTCATCTCTAAATGTGAATTTATTTTAAAAAATTATTTAAACAAACAAGTCGTTAAAAATTTTAAAATTAATTATTCAAATTCAAAAGAACATTTAAATCAATGTGTATGTATTAATGCCTCTAAAAACAATAATAATCATAAATAAAATTGAGAGCGTGCAGAAATAGAATCGGAGATGAAAGATGAAATGCATTTCCGGACGTCATCATCATCTCTATTTGAGGACTAACTCAAGCAAGAAGCTGCAGCCTTGGCGTTTTACAAGATGATAGCTTTTTTATTAAAATTTATCAATTCATTAATATTCATAATAAATTCACTTTGAAATTTATTTGTATGTTTATACCTCAAACAAGTCGAGAATGGAAATTTTATAATTTAATTTAGTCGAATGGCTGTAGATATTTAAGAAGGGACTTCCCGGTAACAGCAGCCAGGTGAAATAAAAAAGCTTTATATTTTGTTGCCGACGTTTCGACTGCTAGTAGCACGCATCTTCAGGACAAGCAAATTGTCAGGCTGTGCGGTACTGAATTTTAATTTCATGTTTATACATGTTTCTTATTAATTTTTAAGATCGACAGATATGTAAAATAATAAAAAACTATTGTTTTGGTGTATGTTACGATCTGACAATTTACCTGCCCTGAGGATGAGTGTGACATGTACTCGAAATGTCAGCAACTAAATATAAAGCTTTTTTATTTCACCTGGCTGCTGTTCCTGGGAAGACTTTCGTCCCTTTCTTTTAATTTTATTAGAAAATTTTTAGTTTACGCTCCCGTCTATTGTATGTGATTTGTAATACCGGATGCCTATCTGAAAGAAGGCAGGCGTTGACTGCAATTTCCATTTTCTTGGTTGACCACCAAATTTCTTATTCTTAATTTTCAGTTAAACATTAATTCCTTGAGTAGAGAACATTATTGATAGTCTTAGAGTCAAGGGGCGCGGGTTCGGATCTTAATATTTATTTCAATCATTTGGATACCAAATGTGCCTGGAATACCTAATATATCGTAGGTAAATAATGTGTATCGTTAAAGTATATCGCTTAAGATGCAGAAAAAACTTAAAACAAAATTGCTTGAGTATTTGCACGTCCGGTATTTTTCCTTATTGGTGGTTTATCTTCCAGATTAGGATTTATTTTTCTATAGCTAACTCTATAAGGATTCTCTGTCTTTTATCCCACTCTTAACAGAGATGATGTCAGTTTTCTTCTATTTCCATCAAACCCTCTCCACATATCTTAAATTATTTGCCAAAGAAAGAAGAATTAAAAGAATGTCCCCTTTGTTTGACGATTTTCCAATCAAAGTTACACCTATCATGAGTAAGGAATAAATGTTTTATTAAAACCTCCTTGAGTACTCCATCATACAAAGAGAGCCTTCAAAATAAAAAGCGAAAAATTTACTGACTATGGAGGGTGAATTTTGTTGATTTGATTAAAATATACTTTTTTTTTAAACACTCACACTTTTTTCGATTCAAACTCACATACACACAGTCTTCTCTGCAACTCAGGCCATTTAAGACTTTAAAAGATACTCGTATTTATAATATATATTTATTTGGGGTCCAGGCATTCTTCTCGAATATTTGTATACCAAATGGCTTAAATAAAATCATCGGACTGCCTGGGATCCCAACCCGCAACCCTTGGTAGACGAAGAATATACGTAAGAAAAATCTGGTGTGACAAGCACAGAACACAACTTTCGATTACCGAAGGTAAGTGTGTGCTGTGCTTGTCACACCAGATTTTTCGTGTCGACATATATTTAGTTTCCGCCAATATATTAGAATTTAAAATGTCAAATTTATAAACATGGGAAAATATTTATATTTTGTTACCATGGCAACCTTTTCTCCTATCTTTCCTATAAAGCACAAGAGTAAAGTGTGCATCACAGAATTTGAGGGCAAAATGAGAAAGAGCATCTAAAAAATAATTGATTTTTGAATTTTAATCAAAATCATTATAGCGAATTTTGAGAAAATCGAAAAAAACTGAAAAAGTACATAAATAAAGTACTAGTACCCTTTGGCCAATTTTGAATAAAAGCTTATTTTCTCGGTGCCGGGGGGTGTTTAACTTAAATATAAAATTTCAGCCTCATAACTCGATTCCTTCATGCTTAAAATTGAACACATACACACAGACAGACAGACCAATACGCGAAAACCACTTTTTTTATTCAGGGGACCTCAAAACATGTATATACATCAAAATCTCGACATCGAATTTTTGACATGAATCCAATACTTTCTCTCTATATATATATTACATATAAATATACATAGGTAAGAGAAAAAACTAGCTACTTTCGTTATTCACATGCCCTTTAATAAAATTTAAAAAACATAGTGGGACGGTTTTGACGACTAAATAGAAAAACAACACTCACCAGATTAGAGGACGAGATGAGCGCAGAAGAGAGGGAAGATGCTGTGCGTGCACTCTGGGTTTCTTATCACCGACTGACGGGTCGCCAGACTGGTCAGCTTTTTATATACATAGAATAAGTAGATATTCGTATAAGGAGAGATGATGATGAAGCGCGAGGGGAGAGGGGGAGAGGGCGATGACGACCAAAGCAGGTCGGTCACATCCACTGAATCTTTTGAATCAAGACCTTTGCGTTTGTTGATCATTTCATGGAAAAACCTCTAAAATGTTATTTTCACTATTTAACTTCTTTTCTCTCTCGCTCTAGTAAATTATGATGAGATGGTGAATTTTCAGAGAAGCCAAGAGCCGATGAAATCATTGTTATTATTACACACCACTTTGTTTATATTTGTAAAAAAAAGAGAATAATACGGCCGTTATGTAACAAAAATGTCCAGAATTTGTGTAAATTTATTTGTTGGTGTTTGATAAAATGCTTGTTTATATCTTCACCAGGTTTTTAAGGTGTCAAATAGATTTAACATTTTGATTAGCTGATATATTGGTGTGACGAGAAAAATTTATTTCAATTGTATTGGCAACCAATCATTTGAAATAAATAGTGATGGGGTTTAAATAGATTAGATGCAAAAAAAAAAATATCTCTGCATAGAAAGATGTTTTATCAGAAGATATCTTTGAACTGCATATGTAATACATCATTTAAAGTCTATATGGTCTAAAATGTAGAAAAGAAAAAAAAAGTGTGGGGTCGTGGGACCTCCGCCAGAAATGAAGTTCCTCACGATTTTTCTTCAATGTGAACATTATTTAAAAAAGAAAATAATTATTTATTTTTAAAACAAATAATTTTTTTATTTTTTAAATAAAATATTTAGAAAGAGATAGAGAGAAAGAGAATTCTCTAGAGCTAGTGGGGGGTAGGCGTGGGTGGCCTCGCCAAGGCTTCGGCTAGCCTCGCCTTTCTCCGCTGGCGCTCGGACACTGTAACGCATTTTTGTTACTGCTGCTTTTTGTTAAGTGACGTTTTCTGCCAATTCACCCTACCGAGAGCCGCGTAAAAGAACTTCGTACCAAAAGCTTTTCAAAAAAAAAGAAATGAAATATTTTTGATTTATTCTGATTTTAAAAATGGATTGCTTCTCATCTTTAAAAAGGACTAAATAAGACGACATTTACATGGACCCGAGTACGCGTGTGCCTCAAGTGTCACATAATACCTAGGGGCATTACCATTGGGAATTCCCAAATGTCTATCTGTAGAATTGAGATACTGTATACAGTATAACCGATGAAGGAAATTTTCACAGAGAAAGCGTTTATACTGTTTTCTAATATGACGGGAATAATATGAAAAGATAAAATAAAAAGACTAAATGTTTTCTTTTAGATCTTAAAAGCTTTTTTTATTATGTTTATACATAAATATGGATCGTATCGTAAATTCGTCTTAAAACGAATAAACAACGCCTAATGAATAGAGGCTATTATTAAAATTTACATATACATAATTTTCATGGTTTAGTAGATTTTAGAAAACAAATTTATATTTTGAGAAGAGGAAGATTTATTGCAAATCGTGAATCCCAAGGTGTTGGAGGGCATAGTTAACAATAAACAACATTTATTGTTATTTGCTTTATTTTCAGACTGGCGACTGGCTAGCAACAGTTTTAGTTTAGTAGAACCAAATACCATCTTCAGGCCTGCAAAATATATTTTTATTTAATTTACTTATATATTACATAAGTTTGTCAGTTAACAATTGTATTTTTATTATAAATCAGTTTAGTCAATAAAACAATATTACATTTCATTTGTTCAAAATTAAAAAAAAATGTAATAAGCTTATTGTTGACCAAACTGATATTTAAAAATACAATTGTTAACTGACAAACTTATGTAATATATAAGTAAAATAAATAAAAATATATTTTGCAGACCTGAAGATGGTAGTTGGTTCTACCGAAACTGCTGCTAGCCACCCACCAGTCTGAAAATAAAGCAAATAACAATAAATGTTTTTTATTGTTAACTATAACCTCCAACACCTTGGGTTTCAAGATTTGCAATAAATCTTCCTCTTCTCAAAATATTATTAATAATTGCGCCAATCCATAAAAAAATTTTTTATACGGGTTCGGCAAATTTTTATTAAACAGACCTTTGGTTATTTTCCAAGTGATTGTGAAACTAGAAAAAGACAAATTTATTAACAAATTCAATTAAATCACATAATTCTATTTATTTATTATTTTTAAATTCAAAATTAATGGAGAATAATTTCCATTTAATTAATATTTATGATTTTCGTGGCGGCATCTGATTGGCTGGCATTAGACCTTTGTAATTAGAATAAAAGGCCGATGAGAACGAATTATGGTCTTTGCAACAGGATCTGGAGAAAATTTTCCACTTGTTCAATAAAATTTTCGAAAATAACAAATAAATAAATCACTCGGTAAAATATCTTAAAAATAATAATATTGAAGTGTCCGTCAATCACCACCGAAGTCGGGCGGCGCGGCTAGTTCTCAAATCCGAATTTCCAATTGCGAAGGAATACCACAGTTGAATTAATGGAAAAAATTTTAATTAATTGATAGTCTTTGAAATGATGACCCGGGGTACTTATGTTCCTTAAATTCTTGAAGGATCATAAAAATCTAAATGTTTCTCTTTAATGCTAAATAGATCTTATTAGAGATTATAAACAAGTATTCATAAACGAAAAAGATTAATGTTCCTTGTAAAAAAATCTTTGAACTTTTTTACTTGCTCTTCTTTCATATTTTTTATATTAATAGTTTTTTGTGTTTTTTTTTAATCATTCCGATTGTTAAAATAAAAGAAGGCGACCTCCCTTCCGTGTTTCGCGTCTGTTTGAAAGTGGGGGCTGAGATCGTTGAGATTCTTTTAATAGATTGAATTTTCTTCTTCAATTCTCACTTTATGGTTGTCATGATAAGGAGGGGTACAAGAACTAAACTGAAAATACAACTTCCCTCTTTACCAACTCGAAATACTTCAAAGAGGTTAATTTGTAAATCTGCATTTTACATTAGAAAATATTATTCTCAAATGAAATTTAAATTAAATCTAGAATCTAGTGTTCTTTTTTCCTTCAAGGCGTAACCTACTAATTTGTAATTAATATTAACTTATTAAATTAACAATTAAAAAAATAGACTACTTTAATAAAAGATCTTTATTTTTATTCTCATTTTTTTAAGACATAATAGCAGCTGTTAAGCAATTCCAAAGTACTGCTGAATTTCTATTGGATGGCTCCTAGAAACAAGCGTGTGGAATGTCCCTAGGTGGCTATCGATATTATAATCTGGTTCCAGATTCTAAAATAAGCGAAAAGTCTGTCTCGTGATTTTTTAAAATCACTATTTAATATAAAAAATGTCTTAATTTGTGCACATTGGAATTTTTCATTTGACTCTATCTGATTTATTTTCTCCCGTAAACAACGCCTGGTACTCTCACCGCCAGCCCTACAGCCTTATCAATCAGGCATCGTTCACAATGAAATGGTCCGTTTGACCAGCTAACAAATGACAATGGTCTAATGAGCTACAAAATGATTTATTTTTTTTCTTAATAAAATTTTTCTTAGTTATAATCGAATTCTAAAATTTGAGTTGCATGCACTAAATAAATTTTTAAATATTGAGCTTTTATTATCTATAATTAACAGAAATTTTTTTTAGCCTAAATGGTGGTTTAAATACAGCCAAGTAATGATGCATAGTGTGAAATAAATGAGTGCCAAAAAACACACCAGCCAAGGGGGAGATGGAAATTTATCCATTCATCTCATTTGTTATGGACTCTCCTCTTTCTTTCTCAGCTAGTTTAATTTTATATATCTACATCAATAAATGTAGAAATATTTTCAAAGATAAGAAGAAAATAGATTTTGTATTGTCTTATTTTTTACTTTCTCTTACCTCTATATATATGTTAATATATAGAGAGAGAAAGTATTGGATTCATGTCAAAAATTCGATGTCGAGATTTTGATGGATATACAGTATATGGTCTGTCTGTGTGTGTGTCTGTGAACAAAATATCTCAAGAACGAAAAGAGCTAGGAGGTTGAAATTTTATATTTAAGTTAGGCACCCCCATGGGACATGACACTAAACTTTTGAACAAAATCGATCAAAGAGTATTAGTACTTTACTGATGCACTTTTTCAGTTTTTTTCGATTTTCTCAAAATTCGCTCTTAACGATTTTTTTTTTTTTTTTTTTAATTCAAAAATCAATTATTTTTTAGATGCTCTTTAAAATGTATATTCTCATTTTGTCATTTAAATCTTCTGAAGACCATTTTACTCTTGTACTTCATAGGAAAGATAGGAAAAATGGTTGCCATAGCAACAAAATATAAATATTTTTCCATGTTTATTTTACATCTTGAATTCAAATGTACAGTACTATCGGAAACTAAATATATATCGACACAAAAAAATATTGTGTGACAACACAGCACACCATTTTTTTTTTTTTTTTTTTTTTTAATTAACCTTGATAAAATACCGAACTGATTCTAAATAATTAATTATTTGACGTCAGGAGGTTTTTCTCAATGAAATAGATTTAATAATAAATAAATGAATTGTACTACGAATAGGAGATTGCGATAAAAAAGCCAAACACATCCTGCGTGAAGCGTAAATTCCTCCCCACTCTTTCGCCTTCATGTTTTTCCTCTTTTGACCTATTTTTATAATAGGCGCACGTTTCTAAGAAAGCTTGCTGCTTTGATCTGGTTAAGGACCATTTGAGAATTACTAGGAATGAAGGAGTAATAAATATTCATTGACAACATATCGGTCTTCTTCAGGTGCGATCATGAATCAAACAAAAATACCTGAATATTTTTATTTTCATAAAGAATCCAAATGAGTGTGTTTAAAAATAAATTTAGTATTCGTTATTACAACCTCTAATCTGTTTATATATTCCTTTTTTTTTGACATGGTTAGATGAAAAAAGTTTAAATAATCTCTCAGGGCATTTCGATTTATATTGATGGATTTTACTTACATGCGCATTTTAATACAATTTTTCAATCAAACTGACCTTTATCAGAACTATACAAATATGTTCAACACAGTGTCATATATTCTAGTATTTTTGTCAATTCTTATACGGACCCTGTTACGCATTAGTGTGTCAAGGGCCAGCTACCGAGATTTGAGAAAATTAACATTAAAGTTTTTTGTTTTCATTGGATTATATATATATTTTTTTTTGTCAATTTTGCAAGTGACATTAAATATAAATTTTTTTAGGACATATTTCATAAAAAAATACTATTATTTATAGCATTTGAAACCAGGGGCGTATATAAGGGGGGGGCCGAGGGGGCCCGGGCCCCCCCCGAAATTTCCCAAACACATATACATATTTAGGGATATACAGACATCAACGCAACAAATTTTTCCGCAGGATGGAAAACTTTGGTTCCGCAAAAGAAAAAATGTTCCGCAAAAAATTTCGTGTGAAAAAAAATTTAGTTTCTTAAAAAAAAAAAATTTTCCGCAGAAAAATTTTCAATTCGGCCCCCCCCCCCCCCGAAAAAATTTCTATATACGCCCCTGTTTGAAACAGAATTCCGTGCTTGACTCAATTTTTAATTTTTTTTGGCGCTTGACACACTAATGCATAACAGGGTCCATATCTCGAATATATTTTATTACAAAAATTAAATTATTATTTTTAAATATTTTAGCAATTAGTTGTATTTATTATTAAACTCAACAAACAACTAATCATTTTTACTTTCTCTTACCTATATATGTTAGTATATAAAGAGAGAAAATTTGCTCCAATGATTTTGATTAAGATTCAAAAATCAATTATTTTTTAGATGCTCTTTAAAATGTATATTCTCATTTTGCCATTGAAATATTCTCAAGTCCTCTTTACTCTTGACTTCATAGAAGAGATAGGAGAAATGGTTTCTATGGTAACAAAATATAAATATGAATTTATTTATTTTTTTTAACCCTTTTCGGCTACAGAGACCATTGAGGGGTGATAAATTTATTTATTTAATTGAAAATACATAGTATCGATGGCTACCGGAGGACGTTCCACACGCTGATTGCCCGGGGTCACCAATCCCGAGCTTCGCCGTGCTTGGCATTACTTAACCGCAACGATTGTGGTGACTGTTTCTCTTCTCCGTTGCCAGGCCTAGGGCTGGACGGTAAACCGGTTTACCGGTAAAACCGGTAAAAATTTTTTACCGAAAACGCGGTAACGAACCTCTAATTCGATAAAAACCGGTTTTTTTTTCGAAAGTCGGTAAAAACCTATTTTTTCGGGCGGTAAAAAATTTTGGTTCCGCGAGAAAAAAAAATGTTTCGGCAAAAAAATTGGCTCTCTAAAAAAAGGTAAAATATTTTTTTCCGCCCTGGGAAAAATTTTGGTTCCGCGGGAGGGAAAAATGTTTCGGCAAAAAATTGGCTCTCTAAAAAAAAGGTAAAATATTTTTTCGGCCTGGGAAAAATTTTGGTTCCGCAAAAAAAA
>JAKCPI010026465.1:0-10537 GCA_023213315.1 Euborellia annulipes | reverse complement strand
CAAGGGCGAGATTCAAGGGGGGTAAGAAAGTACCCCCACAAGATTTAAAAAACAACTTTTTTCGAAAAAAAAATTATTTTTTTAATGTAATTTATTTAAAAATTAATACTATAATATTTATATCTGGCAACCGAGTACAGAATGCGCCTTTAAATTATCGAAATTAAGAAAAAATTGTGTGCTGTGCGACCAGTCACCAGATTACTCCCAGAAACACCTCTGGATCCGCTCTTGCACCTCGCTGACAATAAATTTCTCTTATATTGTATATCGTGCACACCTTTTCCTTATTTCTGAGTAAATAAAATGATTCATTGGATCATAATTTATTTATAAGAGACGAACAAATAATTATAAATGCGATTTTAATAATTTGAAACTCTTTCTTTTTTATTTAATATAATTAATTTTTTCATTTTTGGATTAAAACAAACAGTCGCGCCTTTTACACACAAAACTATAAAATTTATTTCTATTTAAATAATTGTTTAATTTCAAATGCAACACCTGCCATCTCTAAACCTAAACAAATAAGTCAATAAAAATTTAAAATTAATTATTCAAAGTCAAAAGAACATTTAAATCAATGTGTATGTATTAGTGCCTCTAAAACAATAACAATCATAAATAAAATTGAGAGCGTGCAGAAATAGAATCGGAGATGAAAGATGAAATGCATTTCCGGACGTCATCATCATCTCTATTTGAGGACTAACTCAAGCAAGAAGCTGCAGCCTTGGCGTTTTACAAGATGATAGCTTTTTTATTAAAATTTATCAATTCATTAATATTCATAATAAATTCACTTTGAAATTTATTTGTATGTTTATACTACAAACAAGTCGAGAATGGAAATTTTATAATTTAATTTAGTCGAATGGCTGTAGATATTTAAGAAGGGGACTTCCCGGGAACAGCAGCCAGGTGAAATAAAAAAGCTTTATATTTTGATGCTGACGTTTCGAGTGCTAGTAGCACTCATCCTCAGGAGCAAGCAAATTGTCAGGTGTGCGGTACTGAATTTACAATTTCATGTTTATACATGTTTCTTATTAATTTTTAACATCGACAGATATGTACAATTATAAAAAACTATTGCTATGGTGTATGTTACGGTCTGACAATTTACCTGCCCTGAGGATGAGTGTGACAAATACTCGAAATGTCGGCAACTAAATATAAAGCTTTTTTATTTCACCTGGTGATGTTCCGGGAAGACTTCCGTCCCTTTCTTTTAATTTTATAAGAAAATTTTTAATTCACTTCGTGTGAATTTCTTAGAGTTATGGCGAAAAATATACACTGGTCTCGTTGCTCGTATTCTAATCTTTTAAGTATATTTTACCCCTTGGGCTCTATACAAGGAATCTATTTTTAATTCCTTGAGTAAAGGACATTATTGATAGTCTTAGGGTCAAGGGTCGCGGGTTCGGATCCTAGGCAGTCCGATGATTTTATTTAAGCCATTTGTTAATCAAATTCTTCTTTCTTTGGCAAATAATTTAAGATATGTGAAGAGGGCTTGATGGAAATAGAAGAAAACTGACATCATATCTGTTAAGAGTGGGATAAAAAGACAGAGAATCCTTATAGAGTTAGCTATAGAAAAATAAGTCCTAATCTGGAAGATAAACCCACCCAATAAAGGAAAAATACCAGACGTGCAAACACTCAAGCAATTTTGTTTAAGTTTTTTCTGCATCTTAAGCCATATACTTTAACGATACACATTATTTAACTACGATATGTTAGGTATTCAAGGCAAATTTGGTATCCAAATGATTTTCGGACTGCCTAGGATCCGAACCCGCGCCCCTTGACTCTAAGACTATCAATAATGTACTCTACTCAAGGGAATTAATGTTTAACTGAAAATTAAGAATAAGAAATTTGGTGGTTAACCAAGAATATAGAAATTGCAGTCAACGCCCTGCCTTCTTTCAGATAGGCATCCGGTATTACAAATCGCATACAATAGACGGGTCCGTAAACTAAAAAAACTGCCTTTGAGGGCGGAGGGAGGAGGGGGGGGGGGACGAAACTCAACTTGGGCGCCGTTTTCGTTCGACCTTTTTTTTTTTTTTCCCCAGTAGGCCATACGAATCCCGCTTCACCTAAAATTTTTTTTTCATTTACTTTCTCCTTTTGTAATTTTTCCCCTCCGAGCGTACATCACCCCCCTCCCCCCCCTTCTCCCCGCCCCTTCCCGCCCGCCGCCCCCCGGTCCAAAGGAAATATCAAATTTTTTCCCCCAAAAAAAAAAAACCACCCCCCCCCCCACCCCCCCACAAATCAACAAACAAAACCTCTCCCACCCCTCTAAACTCCCATTCGGAATAAAAAAATCACTAATTCCCATAACAAAGAAATAAATAAAAAATCTGGTGTGACTGGTCGTACCAGATTTTTTTGTATAGACACTATATTTACTTTCCGACAAATGAAGTACAAGAGTATAGTCGACTTTAGAAGATTTCAATGACAAAATGAAAATATACATTTCAAAAGAAACATCTAAATATTAGTTGATTTTTGAATTTTAATCAAAATTGTTGAAGCGAATTTTGAGAAAAACGAAAAAAAAAAAACTGAAAAATACATCAGTAAAGTTCTAGTACTCTTTAGTCGATTTTTGATTAAAAGCTTATTTTCACGCCCTAGGGGGGGGTGCCTAACTTAAATATAAAATTTCAACCTCCTAGCTCAATTCTTTCATGCTTTAAATTGAACCCAGACACACACAGACAGACCATGTCGCGAAAACCACTTTTTGGATTCAGCGGACCTCAAAACGTGTATATCCATCAAAATCTCGACATCGAATTTTTGACATGAATCCAATACTTTCTCTCTCTATATATATGTATATTAACATATACATAGAGGTAAGAGAAAGTAAAAAGTAAAAAAAAATACAGTATAGCTACTTTCTTTATTCACATAATATTAATTAATTAATAAATATAATAATATTAATAAAATTTAAAAAGCATAGTGGGACGGTTTTGACGTCTAAATATAAAAACAACACTCACCAGATTAGAGGAAGAGATGAGCGCAGAAGAGAGGGAAGATGCTGTGCATGCACTCTGTGTTTCTTATCACCGACTGACGGGTCGCCAGACTGGTCAGCTTTTTATATACATAGAATAAGTAGATATTCGTATAAGGAGAGATGATGATGAAGCGCGAGGGGAGAGGGGGAGAGGGCGATGACGACCAAAGCAGGTCGGTCACATCCACTGAATCTTTTGAATCAAGACCTTTGCGTTTGTTGATCATTTCATGGAAAAACCTCTAAAATGTTATTTTCACTATTTAACTTCTTTTCTCTCTCGCTCTAGTAAATTATGATGAGATGGTGAATTTTCAGAGAAGCCAAGAGCCGATGAAATCATTGTTATTATTACACACTCACTTTGTTTATATTTGTAAAAAAAAAAAAGAGAATAATACGGCCGTTAGGTAACAAAAATGTCCAGAATTTGTGTAAATTTATTTAATTTGAAAAGAAATTAATGGCTGAGTGATAATAAACAGGAACAGGTAGATGAAGGCAGCCAGCAAAGAACAAAAACTTTATTTAAATATCGTCGACGTTTCGGGAACTCGTCGCTCCCATCTTCAGGACGATAAATTGTTAATGTTGTTTAGATTGATACATATAGCTCATATAAAATTGCAACACAAATCTGCATATACCATTAAAATGTATGTTTAATTGTCTATGAGAATCGTAGTAGGTTGGCCTGGGCTTAATTTATTATTGAATGGGCCCGAAACATCAGCACTGACCAAGAGTAAAAGACTGAGTTGGTGTTTGATAAAATGCTTGTTTATATCTTCACCAGGTTTTTAAGGTGTCAAATAGATTTAACATTTTGATTAGCTGATATATTGGTGTGACGAGAAAAATTTATTTCAATTGTATTGGCAACCAATCATTTGAAATAAATAGTGATGGGGTTTAAATAGATTAGATGCAAAATAAAAAAATATCTCTGCATAGAAAGATGTTTTATCAGAAGATATCTTTGAACTGCATATGTAATACATCATTTAAAGTCTATATGGTCTAAAATGTAGAAAAGAAAAAAAGTGTGGGGTCGTGGGACCTCCGCCAGAAATGAAGTTCCTCACGATTTTTTCTTCAATGTGAACATTATTTAAAAAAGAAAATAATTATTTATTTTTAAAACAAATAATTTTTTTTATTTTTTAAATAAAATATTTAGAAAGAGATAGAGAAAAAGAGAATTCTCTAGAGCTAGTGGGGGTAGGCGTGGCCTCGCCAAGGCTTCGGCTAGCCTCGCCTTTCTCCGCTGGCGCTCGGACACTGTAACGCATTTTTGTTACTGCTGCTTTTGTTAAGTGACGTTTTCTGCCAATTCACCCTACCGAGAGCCGCGTAAAGAACTTCGTACCAAAAGCTTTCAAAAAAAATCTGGTGTGACTGTCGCACAGCACACAACTTTCTCTTACCTTCGGTAATCGAAAGTTGTGTTCTGTGCTTGTCACACCAGATTTTTCGTGTCGACATATATTTAGTTTCCGCCGATATATTAAAATTCAAGATGTAAAATTTATAAGTATGGGAAAATATTTATATTTTGTTACCATGGCAACCATTTCTCCTATCTTTTCTATGAAGCACAAGAGTAAAGTGTGCTTCAAACAATTTTGAGGGCAAAACGAGAATATACATTTGAAAGAGCATCTAAAAAATAATTGATTTTTGAATTTTAATCAAAATCGTTAGAGCGAATTTTGAGAAAATTGAAAAAAACTGAAAAAGTACATCAGTAAAGTACTAGTACCCTTTGGCCGATTTTGATTAAAAGCTTATTTTTCCGGTCCCGGGGGCTGCCTAACTTAAATATAAAATTTCAACTTCCTAGCTCAATTCCTTCATGCTTAAAATTGAACACACACACACACACACACACACAGACACAACAGACACACAGACAGACAGACCATGTCGCGAAAATCACTTTTTTGGATTCAGGGGACCTCAAAACGTAAAGATCCATCAAAATCTCGACATCGAATTTTTGACATGAAACCAATACTTTCTCTCTATATATATATACATATATACATAGGTAAGAGAAAGTAAAAAAAGAAATGAAATATTTTTTGATTTATTCTGATTTTAAAAAATTGATTGCTTCTCATCTTTAAAAAGGACTAAATAAGACGACATTTACATGGACCCGAGTACGCGTGTGCCTCAAGTGTCACATAATACCTAGGGGCATTACCATTGCGAATTCCCAAATAGCTGTCTGTGGAATAGAGATACTGTATACTGTATAACCGATGAAGGAAATTTTCACAGAGAAAGCGTTTATACTGTTTTCTAATATGACGGGAATAATATGAAAAAGATAAAATAAAGACTAAATGTTTTCTTTTAGATCTTAAAAGCTTTTTTATTATGTTTATACATAAATATGGATCGTATCGTAAATTCGTCTTAAAGCGAATAAACAACACCTAATGAATAGAGGCTATTATTAAAATTTACATATACATAATTTTCATGGTTTAGTAGATTTTAGAAAACAAATTTATATTTTGAGAAGAGGAAGATTTATTGCAAATCGTGAATCCCAAGGTGTTGGAGGTTATAGTTAACAATAAACAACATTTATTGTTATTTGCTTTATTTTCAGACTGGCGACTGGCTAGCAACAGTTTTAGTTTAGTAGAACCAAATACCATCTTCAGGCCTGCAAAATATATTTTTATTTAATTTACTTATATATTACATAAGTTTGTCAGTTAACAATTGTATTTTTATTATAAATCAGTTTAGTCAATAAAACAATATTACATTTCATTTGTTCAAAATTAAAAAAATGTAATAAGCTTATTGTTGACCAAACTGATATTTAAAAATACAATTGTTAACTGACAAACTTATGTAATATATAAGTAAAATAAATAAAAATATATTTTGCAGACCTGAAGATGGTAGTTGGTTCTACCGAAACTGTTGCTAGCCACCCACCAGTCTGAAAATAAAGCAAATAACAATAAATGTTTTTTATTGTTAACTATAACCTCCAACACCTTGGGTTTCAAGATTTGCAATAAATCTTCCTCTTCTCAAAATATTATTAATAATTGCGCCAATCCATAAAAAAAATTTTTTATACGGGTTCGGCAAATTTTTATTAAACAGACCTTTGGTTATTTTCCAAGTGATTGTGAAACTAGAAAAAGACAAATTTATTAACAAATTCAATTAAATCACATAATTCTATTTATTTATTATTTTTAAATTCAAAATTAATGGAGAATAATTTCCATTTAATTAATATTTATGATTTTCGTGGCGGCATCTGATTGGCTGGCATTAGACCTTTGTAATTAGAATAAAAGGCCGATGAGAACGAATTATGGTCTTTGCAACAGGATCTGGAGAAAATTTTCCACTTGTTCAATAAAATTTTCGAAAATAACAAATAAATAAATCACTCGGTAAAATATCTTAAAAATAATAATATTGAAGTGTCCGTCAATCACCACCGAAGTCGGGCGGCGCGGCTAGTTCTCAAATCCGAATTTCCAATTGCGAAGGAATACCACAGTTGAATTAATGGAAAAAATTTTAATTAATTGATAGTCTTTGAAATGATGACCCGGGGTACTTATGTTCCTTAAATTCTTGAAGGATCATAAAAATCTAAATGTTTCTCTTTAATGCTAAATAGATCTTATTAGAGATTATAAACAAGTATTCATAAACGAAAAAGATTAATGTTCCTTGTAAAAAAATCTTTGAACTTTTTTACTTGCTCTTCTTTCATATTTTTTACTTTCTCTTACCTATGTATATATGTAATATATATATAGAGAGAAAGTATTGGTTTCATGTCAAAAATTCGATGTCGAGATTTTGATGGATCTTCACGTTTTGAGGTCCCCTGAATCCAAAAAAGTGGTTTTCGCGACATGGTCTGTCTGTGTGTGTGTGTGTGTGTGTGTTCAATTTTAAGCATGAAGGAATTGAGCTATGAGGCTGAAATTTTATATTTAAGTTAAACACCCCCCGGGACCGGAAAAATAAGCTTTTAATCAAAATCGGCCAAAGAGTACTAGTACTTTACTGATGTACTTTTTCAGTTTTGTTCGATTTTCTCAAAATTCGCTCTAACGATTTTGATTAAAATTCAAAAATCAATTATTTTTTAGATTCTCTTTAAAATGTATATTCTCGTTTTGCCTTCAAAATTGTTTGAAGCACACTTTACTCTTGTATTTCATAGGGAAGTTAGGAGAAATGGTTGCCATGGTAACAAAATATAAATATTTTCCCATGTTTATAATTTTGACATCTTAAATTTCTAATATATTGGCGGAAACTAAATATATTTCGACACAAAAATCTGGTGTGACAAGCACAGAACACAACTTTCGATTACCGAAGGTAAGAGAAAGTTGTGTGCTGTGCGACAGTCACACCAGATTTTTATATTAATAGTTTTTTTTTTTTTTTTTTAATCATTCCGATTGTTAAAATAAATGAAGGCGACCTCCCCTTCCGTGTTTCGCGTCTGTTTGAAAGTGGGGGCTGAGATCGTTGAGATTCCCCTTTTAATAGATTGAATTTTCTTCTGCAATTCTCACTTTATGGTTGTCATGATAAGGTGGGGTACAAGAACTAAACTGAAAATACAACTTCCCTCTTTACCAACTCGAAATACTTCGAAGAGGTTGAATTGTAAATCTGCATTTTACATTAGAAAATATTATTCTCAAATGAAATTTAAATTAAGTCTAGAATCTAGTGTTCTTTTTTCCTTCAAGGCGTAACCTACTAATTTGTAATTAATATTAACTTATTAAATTAACAATTAAAAAAATAGACTACTTTAATAAAAGATCTTTATTTTTATTCTCATTTTTTTAAGACAGAATAGCAGCTGTTAAGCAATTCCAAAGTACTGCTGAATTTCTATTGGATGGCCCTAGAAACAAGCGTGTGGAATGTCCCTAGGTGGCTATCGATATTATAATCTGGTTCCAGATTCTAAAATAAGCGAAAAGTCTGTCTCGTGATTTTTTAAAATCACTATTTAATATAAAAAATGTCTTAATTTGTGCACATTGGAATTTTTCATTTGACTCTATCTGATTTATTTTCTCCCGTAAACAACGCCTGGTACTCTCACCGCCAGCCCTACAGCCTTATCAATCAGGCATCGTTCACAATGAAATGGTCCGTTTGACCAGCTAACAAATGACAATGGTCTAATGAGCTACAAAATGATTTATTTTTTTTCTTAATAAAATTTTTCTCTGTAGTTATAATCGAATTCTAAAATTTGAGTTGCATGCACTAAATAAATTTTTAAATATTGAGCTTTTATTATCTATAATTAACAGAAATTTTTTTTTTTAGCCTAAATGGTGGTTTAAATACAGCCAAGTAATGATGCATAGTGTGAAATAAATGAGTGCCAAAAAACACACCAGCCAAGGGGGAGATGGAAATTTATCCATTCATCTCATTTGTTATGGACTCTCCTCTGTCTCTCTCAGCTAGTTTAATTTTATATATCTACATCAATAAATGTAGAAATATTTTCAAAGATAAGAAGAAAATAGATTTTGTATTGTCCTATTTTTTTTTTTTTACTTTCTCTTACTTATACAGATATGTTAATATATATAGAGAGAAAGTATTGGATTCATGTCAAAAAAATTCGTCGAGATCTTTGATGGATATACAGTATATGGTCTGTCTGTGTGTGTGTCTGTGAACAAAATATCTCAAGAACGAAAAGAGCTAGGAGGTTGAACCCTATTTAATATTTAAGTTAGGCACCCCCATGGGACATGACACTAAACTTTTGAACAAAATCGATCAAAGAGTATTAGTACTTCCACTGATGCACTCTTTTCAGTTTTTTTCGATTTTCTCAAAATTCGCCTTTAACGATTTTTTTTTTTTTTTTTAATTCAAAAAATCAATTATTTTTTAGATGCTCTTTAAAAATGTATATTCTCATTTTGTCATTTAAATCTTCTGAAGACCATTTTACTCTTGTACTTCATAGGAAAGATAGGAAAAATGGTTGCCATAGCAACAAAAAATATAAATATTTTTCCATGTTTATTTTACATCTTGAATTCAAATGTACAGTACTGTCGGAAACTAAATATATATCGTTCACAAAAAAATCTTGGGTGACAACACAGCACTCCAGATTTTTTTTTTTTAATTAACCTTGATAAAATAACGAACTGATTCTAAATAATTAATTATTTGGCGTCAGGAGGTTTTTCTCAATGAAATAGATTTAATAATAAATAAATGAATTGTACTACGAATAGGAGATTGAGATAAAAAACCAAACACATCCTGCGTGAAGCGTAAATTCCTCCCCACTCTTTCGCCTTCATGTTTTTCCTCTTTTGACCTATTTTTATAATAGGCGCACGTTTCTAAGAAAGCTTGCTGCTTTGATCTGGTTAAGGACCATTTGAGAATTACTAGGAATGAAGGAGTAATAAATATTCATTGACAACATTTCGGTCTTCCTTCAGGTGCGATCATGCATCAAACAAAAATACCTGAATATTTTTATTTTCATAAAGAATCCAAATCAGTGTGTTTTAAAATAAATTTAGTAATCGTTATTACAACCTCTAATCTGTTTATATATTCCTTTTTTTTTGACATGGTTAGATGAAAAAGTTTAAATAATCTCTCCCAGGGCATTTCGATTTATATTGATGGATTTTACTTTACATGCGCATTTTAATACAATTTTTCAATCAAACTGACCTTTATCAGAACTATACAAATATGTTCAACACAGTGTCATATATTCTAGTATTTTTGTCAATTCTTATACGGACCCTGTTACGCATTAGTGTGTCAAGGGCCAGCTACCGAGTTTGAGTAGAAAATTAACATTAAAGTTTTTTGTTTTCATTGGATTATATGTTTTTTTTTTGTCAATTTTGCAAGTGACAATAAATATAAATTTTTTTAGGACATATTTCATAAAAAAATACTATTAATTATAGCATTTGAAACAGAATTCCGTGCTTGACTCAATTTTTAATTTTTTTGGCGCTTGACACACTAATGCATAACAGGGTCCATATCTCGAATATATTTTT
Source organism: Euborellia annulipes (assembly GCA_023213315.1). Taxonomy (NCBI): domain Eukaryota; kingdom Metazoa; phylum Arthropoda; class Insecta; order Dermaptera; family Anisolabididae; genus Euborellia; species Euborellia annulipes. Next base: position 394 of record JAKCPI010026465.1, on the reverse strand, counting down.
TATTACAAAAATTAAATTATTATTTTTAAATATTTTAGCAATTAGTTGTATTTATTATTAAACTCAACAAACAACTAATCATTTTTACTTTCTCTTACCTATATATGTTAGTATATATAGAGAGAAAATTTGCTCCAATGATTTTGATTAAGATTCAAAAATCAATTATTTTTTAGATGCTCTTTAAAAAATGTATATTCTCATTTTGCCATTGAAATATTCTCAAGTCCACTTTACTCTTGACTTCATAGAAGAGATAGCAGAAATGGTTTCTATGGTAACAAAATATAAATATGAATTTATTTATTTTTTTAAACCCTTTTCGGCTATTACTATGTTCTTTTTATAATGTTGTTTTACTAGTTTACCTTTTTTTAAGTATTTTGTAATTGTA
>JAKCPI010026464.1:0-13084 GCA_023213315.1 Euborellia annulipes | reverse complement strand
AAATTACAATCGCATGCATAGTTTTCAAATAATTCAATGAGCAAAGGTCAGATTGTTTATGCCTTGATGTAATTAAACCAAAAACTCTATCTAACATATGATACATGTTATTAATTCTTGAATTCTCCCTGATTCCAAAGAACTAAACCCCTTTTAATTATATGATCTAATTTGGGAGTTATTGGCGATCAAAGTTAAGCTTATTTTCGACCTTAATGACATCCACACTCAATTTTCTAAATTTTCTAAAAAATTATTTAGCATTGTCTGATTAAAACCAAATTTTTACCAGAGATTTATAATTAAAAAATGAGTTTTTTTTAAAAAGTTTCATTGAGATTGGTAAAGAAATAAATAAAATATTGACTATTTTGTAAATTGAGTTTTAGAATTCGCGATCTCGGATTGGTAAAGAGAGCCGTCTATGAACCGAGTCTAGGCTTGATCTGAGATCCCAAATTCTAAAACTTAATTTACAAAATAGTCAATATTTTATTTATTTCTTTACCAATCTCAATGAAACTTTAGAAAAAAACTCATTTTTTAATTATAAATCTCTGGTAAAAATTTGGTTTTAATCAGACAATGCTAAATAAGCTTTTTCGATAATATAGATTTGAGTGTTTGTCATGTCATTATGGTCGAAAATAGTCTTAACTTTGATCGCCAATAACTTCCAAATTAGATCATATAATTAAAAGAGCTTTATTTCTCTGGAATCAGGGGGAATTCAAGAATTAATGTCATGTATCATATGTTAGATAGACTTTTTGGTTTAATTACATTAAGGGCCGGTCTTTTCATGTTTGGGTAGTTAGCGAAGTGTCTGTTAAAGTGCTTTTTTTTGTAGTGCAGAAACCCTCTTCATTTTTATTCTTATAGTAAAATATATGACATCCCATCATTTTATTTAAAAAAGAAGTAGATATATTTGTTATTTTTATTTTGATTCAACTTATTTTATCAATAAAGTGATGAGATGTGATCTATTTTACAATATGCAAAAGGTTAGGTCCACTGGTAACTGAGGCAGCCATTTGCTTTTTATTTGCATAACCCAGCCTTGGAGTATATGTATATGCATATATGTTGAATTTTTTGCCAAGCTCTCTGTTAAATTAGTCGGAGCCAAAAGCTCTGGGTACGATTTAGCAAAGGGGTGATATTAGGAACACAAGGCTGGCCGCAGCATCGTAACTTCACGCATAAAAATAACAGAGGCATTCTTCAATCTATCCCTTTTTTTTGTTATTATTCATTTTATGTCAGTCAGGATTATATTTCTAGGATATTTGGCAAGGTGTTGAAGATGATTATTTGAATATATTCTAATAGCCGAGTTGAAACCATGTTCGAGGGTTGGCCAACTCCCTCTGGCGCACTCTGGCGAGACGAGCTTCAACTAAAGCATTTCAAATTTTAAATTTTAGTAAAAAAAATAATTTTTTTAAAATTAATTATTTTAACTTATAATATTTATTTGAATTAATTTCAATTTTTATTTTTAATAATTTTTATATTTTATGTCTTTATTAAGTAGAAAACTTCAAAAAACCTTTAATATTGAAGAGAGTTCATTCCCTGGAAGAGGGTTTCTGCATTGCACACTACCCATAGGTTAACGTGCTACCCAAAGATGAAAAGACCGGCCCTAAGGCATAAACAATCTGACGTTTGTCCATTGAATTATTTGAAAACTAGGCATGATATTGCAATTTTGAATATAAATTATTAATCTGCATAAAACGTTCTAAAAAATGATATATCATATGTGGAATATTAATATTTTTTTAATACTTTTTTTATTTCATGTTTCTTATATGGCTAATTTTTCCCTATAAAAATTATATCAAGTTTGGCTCAGGTGGTTAATGTGTCCGCAAGCAAATTATATTTTTTTCCATTCTCAAGTAACCAAACTTCGCGAGTTCAAATCCACTTCCTGCACGTTTTTTATTCTTAACTGTTAAATGAATATCAAATTTGTTGAAGTCATATCGACATCATTTACGTTAAATTTAAGGAAATCTATTGATTCTCTCATATTTCCAGTATTAAAATAGATCATAATTAATTTATTTTTCATCCAATATGTCTTTTTATAAAGAAATAAAGCATTTTATACGAAGTAATATTTCAACATTTATTTATTCAGTTTTTCATGTCATTTTTTTAAAATTCCTTCCTCTTAATCCTTTATTTCTTATTTATTTAATATTTTATAATAAGAGTTCATTAAAATGTAATAATTTAAATATAATTTAATCATTTATCAAAAATATAAATATATATTTTGACTTATTAATATTATGACATAACCTCTCATATCATTCTAATAATTATTTATATAATTATTTATTTTTAATATAATTATAAAGGTTAATTTCCTTAAATTAATTTAAATATAAATCTCATCCTTAAAATTAAATTTTTTTTTTTTTTTTATTTAATTTAGAAAATAATTATATAATTTTTAAAATGTATTTCGAAGATTCAAATTTAATTATTAATTGATTATTCTATTTATTTATTTATTCTTTGGCTTTCATCGTCTTAATTTTATTTTATTAGCCTCTGTAACAGGAGAATAGAATAGTAGAGGAGTGTGTCTTAAGTGCCTTGGCGCCAAAAGTTAATAACACTCCTTTCTGTTTTTAATCTCCTGATACCATTAGACAACTATTATGATTGGAATTTATATAATTGAAAATCTTTCAAATAGAATAAAATAAGTGATTTGTGCTGCACTCTTGTGGAGACTTTAAAAATTATACTTGTAATTCTAAACATCTCCACAGGGTAGCAGCACAAATCAGCATGATTTGACAAAAAGTCTCACTAGTGAACAGATAGATACAAGAGGATACAAAGCAGCACAAATCAGCATGTGATATCCTCTTGTATCTATCTGTTCACTAGTGAGACTTTTTGTCAAATCATGCTGATTTGTGCTGCTACCCTGTGGAGATGTTTAGAATTACAGGTATAATTTTTAAAGTCTCCACAAGGGTGCAGCACAAATCACTTATTTTATTCTATTTGAAAGATTTTCAATTATATAAATTCCAATCATAATAGTTGTCTAAAGCCCGTCGTACACGAGGACATTTTTTAAGCAATTTCTGGCGACATTTCTTGCTCCATAAAAATGTCTTGAAAAAATGGCCTGAATTTCTAGCTTGAAAAAAAACCTGTCATACACGAGGACATTTGTATTTTTGGGGCCAATTCTGCGCAGAAACGTGCGCAGTTTGAAAATTTAAACTGACAGCTGAATCAAAAACTTTTTTAGGTTAAAACTATAAGAGGCCCTTAATATATATAGAAATATATATTTATTAATAAAAAAAATATATAGACATACCTCATTTGGAAAAAAATAAGCTAAGAATTGTTTTTTAATATCTATACAAAGGATTTTTGGTTTCTTTAGATAAATAATAAATATTATATGCACAATGAAAATTTTATTTATTTAAAATTTTGTTAATCATAAAACTAAAATATAAAGAAATGAATGCATTCATATATTATACAAAATATAACTTGATTGTGATTTCCAAGCCTGAAGATTATGGTTTATAACCATCTGAACTGAATGTTCAGTCGAAAATAAACCTGCAACCAAAAAACTACCGTGTTTTATTTTATTAACTATCAACATCTCAGTTCATCATAAAAAACACTTCCACAATATAAATTTAAATCATAAATGTTTGTTCAAATTCATCTAAAATAAATATTTTAGTTATTATCAAAGATTATATTCCAAATGAAAATTTAAATAAATAATAGTTATTTAAAACAAAGTATTCATTTACCTTGTATAATAATATAAATATATAATCTAGATATTGCTCTTCTTTTATTATAAACTATAATTTCCAAAAAAGAACTGCAAAAAAATATATTTTTATTAATTATTATATTCCAAGTGAAAATTAAAATAAATAATAATGTTATTTAATAATAATTTAATTTAATAATTAATTCTTACCTTAATTTTATTTTCCAAATGAGGTGTGTCTATATATTTTATATTTTTATGATAATTTGACAATATAATTATTTTAAAGATCTGTCAACTGCTGTCAAAAAGTGAAAAATTCTAGGTTATGGTGACAACAAATTTCCAAAAAGCGGTGTTGCCAGATATGGTCGATTTACTGCGCACCCTCTTTGCGTCGAATTGGCCCAAAAAAATAGAACACGGGCTATTTTTCTGGCGCGATCAGACAACTTTTCGTCATACACGGAGACATTTTTCTTGACCGAGAAATGTCTTCAAACGGCCATTTTCGACGCGTTTGCGTTTGTGCGCATTCTGATTGCGCCGATTTGGCTCGAAAAAATAGAACAAACATTTTTTTTCAAGCCAATTCCAATTCCAATTCCATTTTTGCTGTCATACAAGAAGACATTTTTATGGTGCCAGAAATGTCGCCAGAAATTGCTTAAAAAATGTCCTCGTGTACGACCAGGGTAATGGTATCAGGAGATTAAAAACAGAAAGGAGTGTTATTAACTTTTGGCGCCAAGGCACTTAAGACACACTCCTCTACTATTCTATTCTCCTGTTACAGAGGCTAATAAAATAAAATTAAGACGATGAAAGCCAAAGAATAAGCCTGGTCGTCCACTGGACGCTACCGCTACAAGGGCGACAACAAGAGACGCGACAACACGCGACAAGGGTCGTCCACTGCACGCTACTTCGCGCTACATTTGACATAAAATATCATATAAATTTCTAACCAATAAATAAAACAAATCCATATAATTTTAATAAATAATTAAATTGAAATATAAAACCAAGATAAAAATGTCCTAATTTATATTTATTTTCGCTAAATTTTCAAATAATCTTATTTTAAAATTCTTTATATTCTGGGATGAAGGTTATTTTAAATAGACCTCGAAGAGCCGCAGTTACTTCACCAAATCACTCAATGTGAAAAAAACAAAAATGTATAATTTTATCAATTTAATATATATATACAGTATATATCACAAAAAATTGTAATGTCGACTATAAAAGAATAAGTAAGTGTTGAATATAAAATAAATTACACATACTCTATGTTTATCTTTAAAGGTCCTGACGGTGATGAAAAATCGAAACTGATATTTGCAAAGCAGTCGATTCTTGAAACAGTTAATAAAAAATTTAAAAAATTTATGAAAATTCATTTAAACACACACTCACCGAACAAACAGTGATTGATGAAGTAACTACGGCTCTTTGAGGTCTATTTAATCTTATTTTGTCCCACAAATTAAATATCGACATTTTGGTCTTTGTTTTATTCAATTGCATCAATTTTATTAAGAAAAAACAAAGTGTTGCGGTTTTTTTTTTTGCCGGTGAGAGTATTTTAGGTTAGAAAAACAAAGGGTTAGACGCTACAACGCGCTACAGATCCCATTTTTTGGGATCTGTAGCGCCTTGTCGCTCGAAGCGCGTTGTAGCGTGATGTCGCGCGCTTCTAGTGGACGAGCTTCAATTGATTCACACACATTGGGATCTGTAGCATGTTGTAGCGCTTGTAGCGGTAGCGCGTTGTCGCGTCCAGTGGACGACCAGCCTAAATAAATAAATAGAATAATCAATTAATAATTAAATTTGAATCTTCGAAATACATTTTAAAAATTATATAATTATTTTCTAAATTAAATAAAAAAAAAAAAAATTTAATTTTAAGGATGAGATTTATATTTAAATTAATTTAAGGAAATTAACCTTTATAATTATATTAAAAATAAATAATTATATAAATAATTATTAGAATGATATGAGAGGTTATGTCATAATATTAATAAGTCAAAATATATATTTATATTTTTGATAAATGATTAAATTATATTTAAATTATTACATTTTAATGAACTCTTATTATAAAATATTAAATAAATAAGAAATAAAGGATTAAGAGGAAGGAATTTAAAAAAAATGACATGAAAAACTGAATAAATAAATGTTGAAATATTACTTCGTATAAAATGCTTTATTTCTTTATAAAAAGACATATTGGATGAAAAATAAATTAATTATGATCTATTTTAATACTGGAAATATGAGAGAATCAATAGATTTCCTTAAATTTAACGTAAATGATGTCGATATGACTTCAACAAATTTGATATTCATTTAACAGTTAAGAATAAAAAACGTGCAGGAAGTGGATTTGAACTCGCGAAGTTTGGTTACTTGAGAATGGAAAAAAATATAATTTGCTTGCGGACACATTAACCACCTGAGCCAAACTTGATATAATTTTTATAGGGAAAAATTAGCCATATAAGAAACATGAAATAAAAAAAGTATTAAAAAAATATTAATATTCCACATATGATATATCATTTTTTAGAACGTTTTATGCAGATTAATAATTTATATTCAAAATTGCAATATCATGCCTAGTTTTCAAATAATTCAATGGACAAACGTCAGATTGTTTATGCCTTAGGGCCGGTCTTTTCATCTTTGGGTAGCACGTTAACCTATGGGTAGTGTGCAATGCAGAAACCCTCTTCCAGGGAATGAACTCTCTTCAATATTAAAGGTTTTTTGAAGTTTTCTACTTAATAAAGACATAAAATATAAAAATTATTAAAAATAAAAATTGAAATTAATTCAAATAAATATTATAAGTTAAAATAATTAATTTTAAAAAAATTATTTTTTTTACTAAAATTTAAAATTTGAAATGCTTTAGTTGAAGCTCGTCTCGCCAGAGTGCGCCAGAGGGAGTTGGCCAACCCTCGAACATGGTTTCAACTCGGCTATTAGAATATATTCAAATAATCATCTTCAACACCTTGCCAAATATCCTAGAAATATAATCCTGACTGACATAAAATGAATAATAACAAAAAAAAGGGATAGATTGAAGAATGCCTCTGTTATTTTTATGCGTGAAGTTACGATGCTGCGGCCAGCCTTGTGTTCCTAATATCACCCCTTTGCTAAATCGTACCCAGAGCTTTTGGCTCCGACTAATTTAACAGAGAGCTTGGCAAAAAATTCAACATATATGCATATACATATACTCCAAGGCTGGGTTATGCAAATAAAAAGCAAATGGCTGCCTCAGTTACCAGTGGACCTAACCTTTTGCATATTGTAAAATAGATCACATCTCATCACTTTATTGATAAAATAAGTTGAATCAAAATAAAAATAACAAATATATCTACTTCTTTTTTAAATAAAATGATGGGATGTCATATATTTTACTATAAGAATAAAAATGAAGAGGGTTTCTGCACTACAAAAAAAAGCACTTTAACAGACACTTCGCTAACTACCCAAACATGAAAAGACCGGCCCTTAATGTAATTAAACCAAAAAGTCTATCTAACATATGATACATGACATTAATTCTTGAATTCCCCCTGATTCCAGAGAAATAAAGCTCTTTTAATTATATGATCTAATTTGGAAGTTATTGGCGATCAAAGTTAAGACTATTTTCGACCATAATGACATGACAAACACTCAAATCTATATTATCGAAAAAGCTTATTTAGCATTGTCTGATTAAAACCAAATTTTTACCAGAGATTTATAATTAAAAAATGAGTTTTTTTCTAAAGTTTCATTGAGATTGGTAAAGAAATAAATAAAATATTGACTATTTTGTAAATTAAGTTTTAGAATTTGGGATCTCAGATCAAGCCTAGACTCGGTTCATAGACGGCTCTCTTTACCAATCCGAGATCGCGAATTCTAAAACTCAATTTACAAAATAGTCAATATTTTATTTATTTCTTTACCAATCTCAATGAAACTTTTGAAAAAAACTCATTTTTTAATTATAAATCTCTGGTAAAAATTTGGTTTTAATCAGACAATGCTAAATAATTTTTTTAGAAAATTTAGAAAATTGAGTGTGGATGTCATTAAGGTCGAAAATAAGCTTAACTTTGATCGCCAATAACTCCCAAATTAGATCATATAATTAAAAGGGGTTTAGTTCTTTGGAATCAGGGAGAATTCAAGAATTAATAACATGTATCATATGTTAGATAGAGTTTTTGGTTTAATTACATCAAGGCATAAACAATCTGACCTTTGCTCATTGAATTATTTGAAAACTATGCATGCGATTGTAATTTGGATTATAGATTATTATTCCGCATAAAACGTAGCAAAAAATGATGTATCATATGTGCAATATTAAAAATTTTATATTACGTCTTTCATTCAATGTTTCTCATATGGCTTATTTTCCTTTAAAATAAATAAGTAAAGTGTGGCTGAGTTGGTTAATTCGTACGCACGCGAACTATATTTTTTTCCATCCTCACGTAACCAAACTTCGCGAGTTCAAATCCAACTCCTGCACTTTTTTTTTTTTTAACTGTTTTTTATTCCTCATGTGATGGGTGAGGGGCTGGCGCACGCGCCAAATATCACCTGGCACGGAGGCGGCAACCAGGTGTCATTCTTTTGTATTATTAATTAAAGAAAAAAAGGTAAAATGATATGAATTTTGTATAGAAAATTTTTAGGAGGGGGCGGCAAATTTAATTTTGCCCCCCCTCTCCCCCCCTAAAAAAATCATCAAGAGGAATTTTTTTATATGAAGAAAGTTATTTAATCATTTTAAGTAATTTGAGATCTGGAATTATAATAACAAGCAAGGGATGAGGAGGTAAAGTGATGAGAGCAGGATGGTCGATGAGAGGGTTAGAGGGGCTAGGAGTGGGAAAGGTTCATTCATACACCGATTGAGGCGCGGCTGTCGTATTTTTATTGCAAACTTAAACACGGGGAAGAAAATTTGCCGGGAACTGAGATTCCCTGACACAAAAAGTTTCCAAATATTTTTTAAAAAATAATCAATCAATCTGACAAAATTGCTCTTTAATAATTTGAAAACTATCCAAGCTATTGAAAGTTTGAATATGAATTCTTAATCAGAATATTATTTTATATAAAATATAAAATATTTTCTTGGGAATATTTTAGTTACTCGGAAATATATTGAAGAATGAATCAAGTCGTTAACAGATTCCGGATCAGGAAATTGATATCAGCTGGTTCCAATGCTGGCAGCTTCATTTGCTTCAGATTTGCTTTATTATATACTTTATAAAGATATAACCAATTAAGGAAATATATGGAGTAAAAACAAGCTTTTATTTCACTCACTTCATCTCAATTTAAATAAAATATTTCTAAATATTTATCGGAATAATATAAAATATTCAAAAGCATTTAGCAATTTATCATCTATTCACTCCTAAGGTATGCAATTTTTTATTTTATTTCATTGGTATATTTTCAAAAAAGAAAGCAATGGCTGTGGTGATGATTGAATAGGGAAGAAGTGAGCAGGGCAGTCAGCAAAAATAAAAAACTTTTATATTATTTCGTCGACGTTTCGGGAACGCGACGCTCCTATCTTCAGGACGAAATGTCGCAAATGAGATGGAGAATTTTATAATGTATACACAACAAAGATGATTAATTAAACGTACGTTGCGCATAGTATTTAACAAAATTAGCAATTGTATGATATATTATTTAGGCTGTTAAGGTGTGTAACAGCTCCAGACGTTGACGTTATAAAATAGCTCTATCTCTTTTCGACAATTCTTCCTAAAGATGAGAGCGACACGTTCCCGAAACGTCGATGAAATAATATAAAAGTTTTTTATGGGTCATTCCATGCCAAGTGAACAAGTCAGCTTTTTCCCACCATCTCTAATCTTGCTGAAATTTGGTGTATTCACAGACATTTGTCTGTGATAGTGATGTGTAAAATTTCATCTTCACAAGTAGTATAGAGGGGACTCCAGAGCTTCCTAAAAAAAAGGTAATTTATGCAAGCAAAGTTGCGTGGAAATAAATTGCAGTGCTGCTGTGAAATGTAGCAGCTTGGACTATGAAAAATAACAACCAAAGACAACTTTTTGTGCTCCCTGTGAAGGTTGTAGTGCCAAGGCTTAAAAATTTGTTGTTTTAATGTAAGTTTTATCGAAAAATTTTGTGAATTTTCAAACCCAAATAGCAAAAAACCTTTTTCTCCAATCAAGTTCGTTTTATTACTATTAAAAAGAGCACAATTTTTTATTTTAGAATCACCAAGTTTCATCTTGGAGACTCATTTCTTAAGGTCACAAAAATTAGTTTGAAAATTGCATTTATTTTGATAGCGTGAAATTGTAATAGGAAGTTTTTTGCTATTTGGGTTTGAAAAATCATCTTCATTTTTTCGATTTATTTATTTATTTATTTACAAGAAATAAGGGATGTTCTGGAACCATGTTTCCTGGAACATACACGTCGTACTTTGGTACGCGAGCCGGATCCGGCGATTTATTCACCGTACGAGGCTGGTTCGCGAGCTCGGCTCGGCTCGCCTACAAACGAGCCAAATCCGCATGTGTGTGGGCTTTCATGAGCCGAGCCAAGCCAAGCCAAAATCAGTCATTAAATACCCTATCTGAGGCATTATTATTATTCTCTGTTTTTGTTTTCAGGCAATCTGTGAATCTATTTCTAATGTTAAATTCAAAGAAAGAATCTACAGTATTTTCGATCTCCAATTCAAAAAGGATTCATCCACTGCCTCTTTTGACTAAATAAATGGAATTTGACAAATTACAAAATATTTAAGACAAGGAAAAAAGTATCTGAAGCTTGAAAGTGGACGTCTCGAGGGCTTTGATCGGTTTTCGGAATGTTGAACTTCTCTAATTTAATCAATGTATGTATTTTCTATATAAGTTGAGTTCGGGGAATCGGCTCTACTATTTGTGGAGAGACCTACAAATAGTCAAAACATTAGATATCAATGTGATAGCAAATCTAAACATGTGATTCGATTGTATTTAAAAAAATGCTTATAGAGCAATTGATTCTCAAATCAAAACTAGGAATAGAAATCTAAACACTTTAACCAACCGATAAAAATACAATACAACATAAAAGAGTTAGCCAAAAACTTTACAGTTACTATTGTTACCCATCGAATTAACTGAAAAAAATTCTTTCAATATTTAATTTTTACAAAAAATTTTTAATCGAATTTTCTTCACGTTTTAAGTTGAGCGAGTTGGTTTTTTTTTAGCTAGTATACTAGCTACATGCTAATTCGGGGCATTTTCGTTCGCTTGGTCACTTTACTGCCTTAATTAGATTACATTTTCCCCAAGCTTTGAAGAAAAAATGTATTATTAAAAATTTTATTAAATCAAATAAAAAGATATAATATAAGATAATGATACAGTAGTACATTTTATATAATAAGGAAAACATTCTCAATTTAATTAATATTATATTAAAAGGGGATAACAAACAAAGTAACTTTCAACATTTTTTTTTACTGATTTGTTATAGTAATGTTTGTAATCCCGGATTCACACAAGGAATAGACAAGAAGTTTCATCGCTGACTGTCTTATGCGTTTTTAGCCAGGGACGCCATTTGGGGAAGGGAGCATTCCCCCCCCAAGTTTTTGGAAGAAAATGGTAAAATAATAAAGTAAGTTATTATATCAATATATATATTTTTTAATTAATATAAAATTGATAAATAGTCTGAGATATAGATCTATATATATACAGTAATTATATTTTAATAGGCGTCAGAATTGGAGAGGGGTGACCCCTCTGCTGGGATTTTGAAGCAAATATTTTTGTAATAAAGCTTAGGGCGGTGGGAGAGGAGCAAAAACCTCAAATATTTTGAACTTTTTTCAGTTTTTCGCTTATATTTTGTAAATTAAGCATATTTTGTCCAATATAGTCCCATGCAAAGTTGTAGAATATTAAATAAATATTTTAAGTTGAAAATTTGAGAAACTTATTTTTTTTCGTCGTCTATAAAGTTCTACAGTAACGAAAAAAAAAAAAAATAAAAAAATGATTTTTGACGAATTTGGGAATTTAAAAAAATTTTTTTTTTTTTGAGCTTATCTTTGGAGATGTCTATTAAAACATGATAAACAAGACAGGGAGGCACTAGCGTAACGTTTTTTAGCTGGGCCCCCCCCGCAAACCTTTATTTCGGGCCCCATTATTAGACCTTACAAAAATATTTTTAAAATACAGTATATCCCTGAACCCTGAGGGCCTGGGCCCTCTCAAAGACAAATTTTCATTAATCTTTTTTTTTTAATCTAAATTTTTCCGTTTTTTATCGGACCCCTGAGGGCCTGGGCCCTTTCAAAGACAAATTTTCATTAATCTTTTTTTTTAATCTAAATTTTTCCGTTTTTATCGGAGCCCTGAGGGCCTGGGCCCTTTCAAAGACAAATTTTCATTAATCTTTTTTTTTAATCTAAATTTTTCCGTTTTTATCGGAGCCCTGAGGGCCTGGGCCCTTTCAAAGACAAATTTTCATTAATCTTTTTTTTATAATCTAAATTTTCCGTTTTTATCGGAGCCCTGAGGGCCTGGGCCCTTTCAAAGACAAATTTTCATTAATCTTTTTTTTTTTATCTAAATTTTTCCGTTTTTATCGGAGCCCTGAGGAGATGCACTTTTTTAGCCCGGCCCGGCCCGTGGGCCCCCCAAGGTCCGGGGCCCCCGCATTGCGGGGGTCTGCGGGGCGTACGTTACGCCACTGCAGGGAGGGGGATGCCCCCTCCCCCCTATTTTAATGCATATTACTAAATTTACCTGCAGAACCTTACACTATTTAAAATTTCTTCTTTTTTTTTGAAAATTTTTGAAGTCCTGTAACAAAAATTGAAAAAGGAGGCCCTGTACCCGAAAAAGGTAAAAAATTCCGATCTGAAACGGTAAAAAATGAATTTTACAAATATACAGTAGTATTTTTTACATTAAAAGAGAGAATTAATTGCTCCCTTTAAATTATTTTTAAAGGTTAACCTAATTAGGAAAAGTTGAGTTCTCATTCATAGAAACGCACATTTTATATTAATAAAGAGAGAAGGGAGGAATAAAGGGAAATGGGTGAGATCAATGTGATAAATAAAAAAGGAAGGACTAGAGAGAAAACTAGTTAAATAAAATACTATGTATAAAAAAATTTAAATAAATCAATCTTTTAAAAAAAAATTTCAAATCAAGATCTGCATAAAAAGAATAAATAAATTGGGAACGAATA
>JAKCPI010026463.1:0-22720 GCA_023213315.1 Euborellia annulipes | reverse complement strand
AATAAATAAATAGAATAATCAATTAATAATTAAATTTGAATCTTCGAAATACATTTTATAAATTATATAATTATTTTCTAAATTAAATAAAAAAAAAAAAATTTTAATTTTAAGGGATGAGATTTATATTTAAATTAATTTAAGGAAATTTAAAACCTTTATATTTTTATTAGGGAAAATAAATAATTATATAAATAATTATTAGAATGATATGAGAGGTTATGTCATAATATTAATAAGTCAAAATATATATTTATATTTTTGATAAATGATTAAATTATATTTAAATTATTACATTTTAATGAACTCTTATTATAAAAATATTAAATAAATAAAAAATAAAGGATTAAGAGGAAGGAATTTAAAAAAATGACATGAAAAACTGAATAAATAAATGTTGAAATATTACTTCGTATAAAATGCTTTATTTCTTTATAAAAAGACATATTGGATGAAAAATAAATTAATTATGATCTATTTTAATACTGGAAATATGAGAGAATCAATAGATTTCCTTAAATTTAACGTAAATGATGTCGATATGACTTCAACAAATTTGATATTCATTTAACAGTTAAGAATAAAAAACGTGCAGGAAGTGGATTTGAACTCGCGAAGTTTGGTTACTTGAGAATGGAAAAAAATATAATTTGCTTGCGGACACATTAACCACCTTGAGCCAAACTTGATATAATTTTTATAGGGAAAAATTATGCCATATAAGAAACATGAAATAAAAAAAGTATTAAAAAAAATATTAATATTCCACATATGATATATCATTTTTTAGAACGTTTTATGCCCAGATTAATAATTTATATTCAAAATTGCAATATCATGCCTAGTTTTCAAATAATTCAATGGACAAACGTCAGATTGTTTATGCCTTAGGGCCGGTCTTTTCATCTTTGGGTAGCACGTTAACCTATGGGTAGTGTGCAATGCAGAAACCCTCTTCCAGGGAATGAACTCTCTTCAATATTAAAGGTTTTTTGAAGTTTTCTACTTAATAAAGACATAAAATATAAAAATTATTAAAAATAAAAATTGAAATTAATTCAAATAAATATTATAAGTTAAAATAATTAATTTTAAAAAAATTATTTTTTTTTTACTAAAATTTAAAATTTGAAATGCTTTAGTTGAAGCTCGTCTCGCCAGAGTGCGCCAGAGGGAGTTGGCCAACCCTCGAACATGGTTTCAACTCGGCTATTAGAATATATTCAAATAATCATCTTCAACACCTTGCCAAATATCCTAGAAATATAATCCTGACTGACATAAAATGAATAATAACAAAAAAAAGGGATAGATTGAAGAATGCCTCTGTTATTTTTATGCGTGAAGTTACGATGCTGCGGCCAGCCTTGTGTTCCTAATATCACCCCTTTGCTAAATCGTACCCAGAGCTTTTGGCTCCGACTAATTTAACAGAGAGCTTGGCAAAAAATTCAACATATATACATATACATATACTCCAAGGCTGGGTTATGCAAATAAAAAGCAAATGGCTGCCTCAGTTACCAGTGGACCTAACCTTTTGCATATTGTAAAATAGATCACATCTCATCACTTTATTGATAAAATAAGTTGAATCAAAATAAAAATAACAAATATATCTACTTCTTTTTAAATAAAATGATGGGATGTCATATATTTTACTATAAGAATAAAAATGAAGAGGGTTTCTGCACTACAAAAAAAAAGCACTTTAACAGACACTTCGCTAACTACCCAAACATGAAAAGACCGGCCCTTAATGTAATTAAACCAAAAAGTCTATCTAACATATGATACATGACATTAATTCTTGAATTCCCCCCTGATTCCAGAGAAATAAAGCTCTTTTAATTATATGATCTAATTTGGAAGTTATTGGCGATCAAAGTTAAGACTATTTTCGACCATAATGACATGACAAACACTCAAATCTATATTATCGAAAAAGCTTATTTAGCATTGTCTGATTAAAACCAAATTTTTACCAGAGATTTATAATTAAAAAATGAGTTTTTTCTAAAGTTTCATTGAGATTGGTAAAGAAATAAATAAAATATTGACTATTTTGTAAATTAAGTTTTAGAATTTGGGATCTCAGATGCAAGCCTAGACTCGGTTCATAGACGGCTCTCTTTACCAATCCGAGATCGCGAATTCTAAAACTCAATTTACAAAATAGTCAATATTTTATTTATTTCTTTACCAATCTCAATGAAACTTTTAGAAAAAACTCATTTTTTAATTATAAATCTCTGGTAAAAATTTGGTTTTAATCAGACAATGCTAAATAATTTTTTAGAAAATTTAGAAAATTGAGTGTGGATGTCATTAAGGTCGAAAATAAGCTTAACTTTGATCGCCAATAACTCCCAAATTAGATCATATAATTAAAAGGGGTTTAGTTCTTTGGAATCAGGGAGAATTCAAGAATTAATAACATGTATCATATGTTAGATAGAGTTTTTGGTTTAATTACATCAAGGCATAAACAATCTGACCTTTGCTCATTGAATTATTTGAAAACTATGCATGCGATTGTAATTTGGATTATAGATTATTATTCCGCATAAAACGTAGCAAAAAATGATGTATCATATGTGCAATATTAAAAATTTTATATTACGTCTTTCATTCAATGTTTCTCATATGGCTTATTTTCCTTTAAAATAAATAAGTAAAGTGTGGCTGAGTTGGTTAATTCGTACGCACGCGAACTATATTTTTTTCCATCCTCACGTAACCAAACTTCGCGAGTTCAAATCCAACTCCTGCACTTTTTTTTTTTTAACTGTTTTTTATTCCTCATGTGATGGGTGAGGGGCTGGCGCACGCGCCAAATATCACCTGGCACGGAGGCGGCAACCAGGTGTCATTCTTTTGTATTATTAATTAAAGAAAAAAAGGTAAAATGATATGAATTTTGTATAGAAAATTTTTAGGAGGGGGCGGCAAATTTAATTTTGCCCCCCTCCCCCTAAAAAAATCATCAAGAGGAATTTTTTTATATGAAGAAAGTTATTTAATCATTTTAAGTAATTTGAGATCTGGAATTATAATAACAAGCAAGGGATGAGGAGGTAAAGTGATGAGAGCAGGATGGTCGATGAGAGGGTTAGAGGGGCTAGGAGTGGGAAAGGTTCATTCATACACCGATTGAGGCGCGGCTGTCGTATTTTTATTGCAAACTTAAACACGGGGAAGAAAATTTGCCGGGAACTGAGATTCCCTGACACAAAAAGTTTCCAAATATTTTTTAAAAAATAATCAATCAATCTGACAAAATTGCTCTTTAATAATTTGAAAACTATCCAAGCTATTGAAAGTTTGAATATGAATTCTTAATCAGAATATTATTTTATATAAAATATAAAATATTTTCTTGGGAATATTTTAGTTACTCGGAAATATATTGAAGAATGAATCAAGTCGTTAACAGATTCCGGATCAGGAAATTGATATCAGCTGGTTCCAATGCTGGCAGCTTCATTTGCTTCAGATTTGCTTTATTATATACTTTATAAAGATATAACCAATTAAGGAAATATATGGAGTAAAAACAAGCTTTTATTTCACTCACTTCATCTCAATTTAAATAAAATATTTCTAAATATTTATCGGAATAATATAAAATATTCAAAAGCATTTAGCAATTTATCATCTATTCACTCCTAAGGTATGCAATTTTTTATTTTATTTCATTGGTATATTTTCAAAAAAGAAAGCAATGGCTGTGGTGATGATTGAATAGGGAAGAAGTGAGCAGGGCAGTCAGCAAAAATAAAAAACTTTTATATTATTTCGTCGACGTTTCGGGAACGCGACGCTCCTATCTTCAGGACGAAATGTCGCAAATGAGATGGAGAATTTTATAATGTATACACAACAAAGATGATTAATTAAACGTACGTTGCGCATAGTATTTAACAAAATTAGCAATTGTATGATATATTATTTAGGCTGTTAAGGTGTGTAACAGCTCCAGACGTTGACGTTATAAAATAGCTCTATCTCTTTTCGACAATTCTTCCTAAAGATGAGAGCGACACGTTCCCGAAACGTCGATGAAATAATATAAAAGTTTTTTATGGGTCATTCCATGCCAAGTGAACAAGTCAGCTTTTTCCCACCATCTCTAATCTTGCTGAAATTTGGTGTATTCACAGACATTTGTCTGTGATAGTGATGTGTAAAATTTCATCTTCACAAGTAGTATAGAGGGGACTCCAGAGCTTCCTAAAAAAAAGGTAATTTATGCAAGCAAAGTTGCGTGGAAATAAATTGCAGTGCTGCTGTGAAATGTAGCAGCTTGGACTATGAAAAATAACAACCAAAGACAACTTTTTGTGCTCCCTGTGAAGGTTGTAGTGCCAAGGCTTAAAAATTTGTTGTTTTAATGTAAGTTTTATCGAAAAATTTTGTGAATTTTCAAACCCAAATAGCAAAAAACCTTTTTCTCCAATCAAGTTCGTTTTATTACTATTAAAAAGAGCACAATTTTTTATTTTAGAATCACCAAGTTTCATCTTGGAGACTCATTTCTTAAGGTCACAAAAATTAGTTTGAAAATTGCATTTATTTTGATAGCGTGAAATTGTAATAGGAAGTTTTTTGCTATTTGGGTTTGAAAAATCATCTTCATTTTTTCGATTTATTTATTTATTTATTTACAAGAAATAAGGGATGTTCTGGAACCATGTTTCCTGGAACATACACGTCGTACTTTGGTACGCGAGCCGGATCCGGCGATTTATTCACCACACTCGTACGAGGCTGGTTCGCGAGCTCGGCTCGGCTCGCCTACAAACGAGCCAAATCCGCATGTGTGTGGGCTTTCATGAGCCGAGCCAAGCCAAGCCAAAATCAGTCATTAAATACCCTATCTGAGGCATTATTATTATTCTCTGTTTTTGTTTTCAGGCAATCTGTGAATCTATTTCTAATGTTAAATTCAAAGAAAGAATCTACAGTATTTTCGATCTCCAATTCAAAAAGGATTCATCCACTGCCTCTTTTGACTAAATAAATGGAATTTGACAAATTACAAAATATTTAAGACAAGGAAAAAAGTATCTGAAGCTTGAAAGTGGACGTCTCGAGGGCTTTGATCGGTTTTCGGAATGTTGAACTTCTCTAATTTAATCAATGTATGTATTTTCTATATAAGTTGAGTTCGGGGAATCGGCTCTACTATTTGTGGAGAGACCTACAAATAGTCAAAACATTAGATATCAATGTGATAGCAAATCTAAACATGTGATTCGATTGTATTTAAAAAAATGCTTATAGAGCAATTGATTCTCAAATCAAAACTAGGAATAGAAATCTAAACACTTTAACCAACCGATAAAAATACAATACAACATAAAAGAGTTAGCCAAAAACTTTACAGTTACTATTGTTACCCATCGAATTAACTGAAAAAAATTCTTTCAATATTTAATTTTTACAAAAAATTTTTAATCGAATTTTCTTCACGTTTTAAGTTGAGCGAGTTGGTTTTTTTTTTAGCTAGTATACTAGCTACATGCTAATTCGGGGCATTTTCGTTCGCTTGGTCACTTTACTGCCTTAATTAGATTACATTTTCCCCAAGCTTTGAAGAAAAAATGTATTATTAAAAATTTTATTAAATCAAATAAAAAGATATAATATAAGATAATGATACAGTAGTACATTTTATATAATAAGGAAAACATTCTCAATTTAATTAATATTATATTAAAAGGGGATAACAAACAAAGTAACTTTCAACATTTTTTTTTACTGATTTGTTATAGTAATGTTTGTAATCCCGGATTCACACAAGGAATAGACAAGAAGTTTCATCGCTGACTGTCTTATGCGTTTTTAGCCAGGGACGCCATTTGGGGAAGGGAGCATTCCCCCCCCCCAAGTTTTTGGAAGAAAATGGTAAAATAATAAAGTAAGTTATTATATCAATATATATATTTTTTAATTAATATAAAATTGATAAATAGTCTGAGATATAGATCTATATATATACAGTAATTATATTTTAATAGGCGTCAGAATTGGAGAGGGGTGACCCCTCTGCTGGGATTTTGAAGCAAATATTTTTGTAATAAAGCTTAGGGCGGTGGGAGAGGAGCAAAAACCTCAAATATTTTGAACTTTTTTCAGTTTTTCGCTTATATTTTGTAAATTAAGCATATTTTGTCCAATATAGTCCCATGCAAAGTTGTAGAATATTAAATAAATATTTTAAGTTGAAAATTTGAGAAACTTATTTTTTTTCGTCGTCTATAAAGTTCTACAGTAACGAAAAAAAAAAATAAAAAATGATTTTTGACGAATTTGGGAATTTAAAAAAATTTTTTTTTTTGAGCTTATCTTTGGAGATGTCTATTAAAACATGATAAACAAGACAGGGAGGCACTAGCGTAACGTTTTTTAGCTGGGCCCCCCCGCAAACCTTTATTTCGGGCCCCATTATTAGACCTTACAAAAAATATTTTTAAAATACAGTATATCCCTGAACCCTGAGGGCCTGGGCCCTCTCAAAGACAAATTTTCATTAATCTTTTTTTTTTAATCTAAATTTTTCCGTTTTTATCGGAGCCCTGAGGGCCTGGGCCCTTTCAAAGACAAATTTTCATTAATCTTTTTTTTTTTTAATCTAAATTTTTCCGTTTTTATCGGAGCCCTGAGGGCCTGGGCCCTTTCAAAGACAAATTTTCATTAATCTTTTTTTTTTAATCTAAATTTTTCCGTTTTTATCGGAGCCCTGAGGGCCTGGGCCCTTTCAAAGACAAATTTTCATTAATCTTTTTTTTTAAATCTAAATTTTTCCGTTTTTATCGGAGCCCTGAGGGCCTGGGCCCTTTCAAAGACAAATTTTCATTAATCTTTTTTTTTTATCTAAATTTTTCCGTTTTTATCGGAGCCCTGAGGAGATGCACTTTTTAGCCCGGCCCGGCCCGTGGGCCCCCCAAGGTCCGGGGCCCCCCGCATTGCGGGGTCTGCGGGGGCGTACGTTACGCCACTGCAGGGAGGGGATGCCCCCTCCCCCCTATTTTAATGCATATTACTAAATTTACCTGCAGAACCTTACACTATTTAAAATTTCTTCTTTTTTTTTTGAAAATTTTTGAAGTCCTGTAACAAAAATTGAAAAAGAGGCCCCTGTACCCGAAAAAGGTAAAAAATTCCGATCTGAAACGGTAAAAAATGAATTTTACAAATATACAGTAGTATTTTTTACATTAAAAGAGAGAATTAATTGCTCCCTTTAAATTATTTTTAAAGGTTAACCTAATTAGGAAAAGTTGAGTTCTCATTCATAGAAACGCACATTTTATATTAATAAAGAGAGAAGGGAGGAATAAAGGGAAATGGGTGAGATCAATGTGATAAATAAAAAAGGAAGGACTAGAGAGAAAAACTAGTTAAATAAAATACTATGTATAAAAAAATTTAAATAAATCAATCTTTTAAAAAAAATTTCAAATCAAGATCTGCATAAAAAGAATAAATAAATTGGGAACGAATAAAGAATTCATAGAATAATCCATATCATTTTATCATCATAGAAAAATTAAATATTTATGTTGGTGTTTCTGAATTTAGATAACGATAGCTCGTTGTGATTTTTGTCTTTTAGTTCTCTTTGATATTTTTCATTGAAAGAAAATGACGTTGTGCTTTCACATTGATTGGTTTAGGAGAAACGCGGAAAAAACAGGTGGCCCGAGCTGACACTTCCTCGCGTTTTAGAAAATTTCAAAATTAATATAAGTCGGGTCAAATTCCTATTTATTTGAATTGATATTTATTTTAATATTGTATCTTTTTAAAGAAGAATTAAACCAATTACGTGTTAATTAATAATTGTTAAAACAAAAATTTCGCGTTGTCATTTGGTGTGTGAGCGTGTGAACCCTTTACCTACCATCAACCATCTTCAACGACAATTTGGCAACGGAAAACGAAAATTCATCATAACTGGTACCCAACCTGGAGCGAGAAAATCATTCCCTATGGCACCCAACCTGGAGCCAACCGAAAAATATCTATTTTTTATAATATATATACAGTATATATGGCTGTGGAGATTTAATCAGAAAGCGGAAGGAACTTTGCAGCCAGGAGATTAAATAAAACATTGAATCCAAGATCCCAAGCAAGTAAATGATAATTTATCAGGAATATATATATAAAAATAAAAAAAAAGAAATTGTATATGTTTACAGTAAACATTAAAATACCTAAGATTTGGTGTAGTTGACAATTATTTTCCCTGATGAAGGGCGTGATAGACAACCGAAATGTCGGCAAATAAAAATGAAATAAAAGATTTTTTATTTAATCTCCTGACTGCAAAGTTCTTTCGGCTTCCTGATTATATATATATATATATGTTCTGGAAGGTTTCCGCGACCGGATGTATGCGAAGATAAGTTTTCTCGGGTTGTGTCGCGTGTGATGTTGAGATTTACTCGACGTTTCGGCTCTCCTTTTGGAGCCATTTTCAAGAGTATGGAATTAGGGGGGAATTGTTGGGGTGGATTGTTTACGGGGTCGCAGTCTTGCTGGTCCCCAGGTCAATTTGGATGCCTCAGAGGCTTGGTTTGGTCTCTGAGAGCAGGAGGAAGGTTGAGTGTGTGTAATTGCGTTTGTGTTCTGTTTGGGTTGACTACGGGGCCTCAGTCTGCCTCCCCAAGTCGATGTGTTATTGGTTTGGTTAGTGGATGTGTTAGGAGATTGGGTTTGTTTCTGAGATTTGGATTGGGTGTGTGTATGTGTGATCGTGTCTGTGTGTGACTGCGACCCCGTAAACAATCCACCCCAACAATTCCCCCCTAATTCCATACTCTTGAAAATGGCTCCAAAAGGAGAGCCGAAACGTCGAGTAAATCTCAACATCACACGCGACACAACCCGAGAAAACTTATCTTCGCATATATATATATATATGAGAGAGAAAGTATTGGATTCATGTCAAATATTCGAGGTCGAGATTTTGATGGATATACACGTTTTGGTATTATAGGTATTTTTTTGTTTTGGAGAAGGCTTTGGGGGGCGGCCCCCCCCCCCCCCTGAATACACCACTGTGTGTGAGTCTGTGAACAAAATATCTCAAGAACGAAAAGAGCTATGAAGTTGAAATTTTATATTTAAGTTAGGTTTCCCCTCTGGGACGGGACAGGAAGGTTTTGAACAAAAAGCAGTAGTACTTTACTGATGTACTTTTTCTCTTTTTTACCATTTTCTCAAAATTCGCTCCAAGGATTTTTTTTTAATTCATAAATCAACTATTTTTTAGATGCTCTTTAAAATATATGTTCTAATTTTGCCATTGAAATCTTCTGAAGACCACTTTACTCTTGGAAAGATAGGAGAAATAGTTTCCATGGTAAGAAAGTATAAATATTTTTCTGTTTATAAATTTTACATCTTGAATTCAAATGTACCGTACTGTCGGAAACTAAATATATGTCGATACAAAAAATCTGATGTGACAAGCACAGAACACACTTTCGATTACGGAAGGTAAGAGAAAGTTGTGTGCTTTGCGACCAGTCACACCACATTTTTTAGCTTTGCGACTAGTTTTCAAAATCTAAACATCTCGCCTTCCTAACAGGTTCGTTAACTAGTTATTCTTGGAAGCCTACATCAGAACAATTGGGAATTTTATTTGACTTCGCTGACATCGACCTGGCCAGAGAACAGAGCAACATACACCAAGATTGTTACTGCTAATGCCAAAGCACCGCTGAATCTCGGATGGTGCCCCGAGAAACAAGTGTATGGAATCTCTACTGGAAACAATCGGTATTATAATTAGAATTAAACTACTTAGATATAAATTAGAACTCTAAAAGGCCATGCCAACCAAAAAGGGAAATAAAAAAATAATAAGACATCCCTTATATATACATCTTTATTTTATAATGCCTTCTGAAGATTCATATATACTCTATACCCACATACAATTTTTGATCTCTTCTTTATTATAAATATAATAATTAACTTAAATTGTTTGATTTGAATGGAGTTGATTACATAATTTGAAAGAATAAATGGAGAGTTTTTTTTTTATGATTTCACTCGTCAAAGCCATGCCCCAGATAGGCTGGAGCTGGAGATGGCTTCAATTCCTGAGGGTCATGGAACGTTTGGCCCACTAATTTAATTAAACTATAATATTCAATATATAATTAGATGTTTTCGCTAGATCACATGTATATGAATAGGAGCCGAGAATAAAAGCCAGCATTTGATGGACTCCTCTCACATCATTAATTAATTGGTAGTGGTGGTACAAACCTCCATCAAATCATTTTTTTGTACTGATGATGACCAGGCGTGATGCCGGTCTAAATATCTTCCAATTAATTAATGATGTGAGAGGAGTTCATGGCTTTTATTCTCCGGTCCTATTCAATATATAATTTTTATATTAAATTTTCTTAAACAGATATTAATCAACTAAAACGATTTTTTTTTAAATTAAGGTCTGTTTCTGCATCGAAGGCCTTTTAGACTCCGTCCCTATTTATTTCAATTGGATTGGTAGCGAATCCATTTTAAATAAATTGTCGCACGAGGCGGGATACGAACCCGATACCCTTGGTATAAATGGCCAACAGGCTACCCACTACACCAAGGCCCGAGGACCAAAAGAAATCATATAAATAAAAACTTTTTACAGTATAGTCTTGCTAATCCGGCCTATCTCGGATTCTAAAAATGCCGGATTACCCGAAACATTTAATATAATGCAAAAATTTAATACTTATCTCTTGAAAAAATATGTAATGACACTTTGTTTTCTTAAATTACCCCTTTTTTGCTACAATATCTCAAAGAGGTGGCTTTTCAACACGCTGGATTAGCCGGTATGCTGGAGTATCGAAGTCATGATTAGCAAGACTCTCTCTATATTTAATTTTTGCTGTTGATATTTCTAAGACAATACGTATGACAGTTTAACTGTCCCGATGCAGAGAGCGACGTGCCCTCAAAAGTTTTTATTTATATTTATTTAATGTTTTTTTGACTGAACCCTGATCTGCTTGGATACCAAATGGCTTAAATAAGAATGCCTGGACCCCAAATATATATATTAGTAATATAACGGTTATCTTATAAAGTCCCTATGGCCTAAGCTGCCGAAAAGACTGTGTGAATGAGTGTCTGAGCGTGAGTGTGAATGGGAAAAAGCGTGAGTGTTAAAAAAAAAATACTAAGGCTATATATAAATTATAATTTAAGAAAATCTAATATGTGATGTAGATGTATGTCATTGAATTTACTCTCCTGGTAGGAAATTCAAATAATAATAATTATAATTCACGCTCCCGGGGGCCAAGCGAGGTGGAATCCACCAGCATATATAAATCTCACATTTAATTGTTTAGGCTAAGATCGAATTTGAGCGACTGAATAGAATTATCTGAATACATCTTTCTTAAAAAAAATGCTGTTTAGATTTCTTCTAATATTTTCTGAAAAACTTCCCCCTGAGATAAAATGCTTTAGAGTATTGAAAATTTCAAATTCTAATTTAATGAAATTTATATATATATATATCATTGAATTCACAACAAACTAAAGAATAAGATTGTAAACATTAATAATTAAATTATCTATTATAAAGTAAAGATCAAAAATTATTCTGTATACACTGTGTATCATCAAAAGTTCCGGCTTTATTAAATGCGTTAATTAAGAATGAGATATCAAATATAATGTAATGATATAAAAAAATGTACATTTGTCAACCTGTGAATTAGAATAAAATCCCTGATAAAGTTTGTAAAGCTAATCAAAACTAATGGGTAAAAAAATCGTAGTCTTGAATATTATGATATCCTATTTAATAAATAAATTATTGATCTTTTAATTTTTTAATTTGAAAATTTTCTCTACTTTTTTTTATTAATTTAAAAATAATTGAATACTTTTAGATATTTTAATCATTTTCTTCAGGAAATTCATGCAAAAATTTGCGTTTAAATTAAAAACAGTTCGCCAAAACAAAAAAATGATTGAAAGAAAAAAAAAATTTCATCAGCTAAATCATTTTACTCAACCCCCTTCTCTCAAATACACTCTCAAGAATAACTAATATCAAATATAAATTCACAATTTTTTTTCTAAATATACAGAATACCGAATTTACTATTTGTCATTAGATTTTGGATTGGATTATAAAATAAATGAACTAAAATAATTTAATTTGTCAACTATAATAATAAATTTGGAAATATAGATGCAGAAAGTTTGTTTTATTTGATTGATATGTTTGTTGTTTTGTCATATACTGTATTACTCTCTCGCGCTTAGTTAAAGATAATGAAGAAGAGACTGACCGAATAGGCTGCGACGTGATGCACTCCACTCTCTGCTAAGCCCCCGTGCAAAGGAGGGACGTCCCTCCCCCGCTGCACCACTCAAGAAGATAACACTCGCGAACGAGCACTACCCGGCGGCGACTGGCAGCCAGCACTCAGCTGCTGCAGCCTATGCCTATCAGGAATGGAAAAGAGGGGAGGGGGGTGGCGATAGTAGCCGATGGCCCTCGCGGCGTACAGACGCCACGGCTGCGCGGCTCGACAATGGGTAACTACCCCTAAACTTACCCCTACCGCGCCTACTCACGCGCGGCCCTAGCCAATCGATACGCCCGCCACCCGCCACCGACGACGCCATCTTGACGTGGTGCTGTGACGTCATCACCGACACCACCACCACCCCCATCATCACTGTACCTACCCCTTCCTTCAATCACCCCTTCACGTACGCACTACAAACCAGTGTTAGCATTTACTATCGATACATACTAATACTTGTTAATTAAGGGTACTCAAACGTAAAAAATCTCTCTCAGTTCTAGGTATCAGCAAGTGTCTTTCTGCTTACTATGGGGGTGGTTTCCCGCTTCTTTTCCACAGACATCATTGATAGAATTGGATAGATTGTTGTTTTTTGAAGAAGGGCTATAATTTTGGCGAATACCAATATAACTATACAACAAGATTGATTTTATGTCAATTAAAAAGTATTATTGGATAATATCAATCTCCCAATCGTTTTGAATTAATTTAATGTTTGTAAAATCTACAAGAATTATTGATATTTTTTGGAAAATATAATATGGATCCCTTTTTTGTAGCGTCAGGTCTTGTGAAGGGCTTGGACCTCTCTACTCCAAGGGCGGATACAAGGGGGGGGGGGGTAAAAGGGGTAATTACCCCCCCCCCCCCCCGAGATTTAAAAAAAAAATACTTTTTTTCTAAAAAAAATTTATTTTTAATGTAAAATTTTAAAAATTAATACCTAAAAATTTGATTTGTATTTATATTCTGGCAAACAATTACAGAATTATATTCTGGCAAACAAGTACAGAATTATATTCTGGCAAACAAGTACAGAATGCGCCTTTAAATTACCGAAATTAAGAAAAAATTGTGTGTTGTATATTTTTCTCCACCTTTAGGGAAATCAGGAACAATAAATATTTACATTGTTTTCCGTTTTGAATGCATAATAAATTATCTATTTATGGGATAGCTTAATATTTAATTAAAAAAAACAACGGTTAAATAATATTTTAATGTAATATTTGGCAAAAAGAAGTGAAATCTCAGCCAAAAACATCGGAGATGCAAAAAGGGGCACCTCGCATTATTTTTAACTAGAGTCGAGCTGAAATAAAAATGCGCCTCGCTTTTCTGAGTTATATAAAAACGAGGATATATGAAACAAATAAAATTCTGTAGGGGTTTTATTTAAGTGAAAATATTTCCTCGTTTTTATATAACTCTGAAAAGCGAGGCGCATTTTTTTGATTTCACCTCGACTCTAGGCAAAAATAACGCGAGGCGCCCCTTTTTGCATCTCCGATGTTTTTGGAGATATAAATTATCACAATATCTCAAATCGGAACACTAAAATAATTTTATTATAATGTCATAATAAACAATATTTTGAAATTATCAAATGAAATATTATCTATTTTGAAATCGGCCTTCTAAAGGAGGAATTGAATGAATAATGACATTAAATATTAAAGTACAACTCAAATTTATTGTCTGATACAATACAATGATAAGATGATGTTAGTTAGGTTGTTAATCAGGAAATCATAAATTAGAGATAATTAAAAAAAATAAGTGGGCTTCAGTTTTGACAACATAGATATTATTTTAATATATAACTCTGTAAGAATAATGAAGAGAAAAGTAAAAGCAAAGTTATATTTGCTTCTTCGGGTTATGGAAAGTTTTAAGTTTTATGTTAAGAAGTGGATGTTTAAATTAAGAGAATATCAACCAACGCCTGTCTTGAGAAAGAGATCAATTGTAAACACAAATACGAGTTCACTCTATGGGACCAGGGAGAGTGTTTCTTGCTAGTGAACGCAATTTTCTAATCAATTTTCTTTCTTTTTTTTAGGAATGATTGGTCTGCTTGGAATCATCGTCGTCATTCAGATTGACTTAAACTACAACTAGTCATTTTTAATCATCACCTCTACAGTGAATATGATGAGTTTTTTATTAGAAGATTTTTTCTTAGGAAGGAAAAAAACAAGAGCTCTGAATTAGGGTTGGTCGAATCGATTTCGATTTTAATCGAAAATCGATTTTGAGCTTCGATTTTCGATTAAAATCGAAATCGATTCAGTGTTTTGAAAAAATCGAAAAAATCGATTTTTGACGGCCGATTTTCGATTTTCGATTTTCCAAGAAAGTGATTTTAGCGACATGATCTGTCCGTCTGTGTTCAATTTTAAGCTTGAAGGATTTGAGCTATGAGGTTGGAATTTAAGATAGGCACCCCCTGGAGCGAGAAAATAAGCGGTTAATTAAAATTGGCCAAAAAGTACTAGTACTTTACTGAGGTAGTTTTTCAGGTTTTTTTGATTTTCTTAAAAATAGCCTCAACGATTTTGATTAAAATTCAAAAATCAATTATTTTTTAGATGCTCTTTAAAATGTATATTCTCATTTTGAAGTACACTTTACTCTTGTATTTCATAGAAAAGATAGGAGAATTTGTTGCAATGGTAACAAAATATAAATATTTCCCCATGTTTATAAATTTTAATTTTGAATCCAGCCCTCGGGGCTTGGTGTAGAGGTTAGCATGCTAACCTCGTATACCAAAAGTCGCGGATTCGGACCCCAGGCAGTCCGATGATTTTATTTAAGCCATTTGGATACCAAGAATATTTGAATAATTTTTGTATATATTTTTTGGATACCAAATGGCTTAAATAGGAATGCCTGGACCCCTAATATGTATGTATTATCAATAACTGATATCGTATATCGTAAAAGTCTTAAATGGCCTAAGTTGCCGAGAAGACTGTGTGAATGAGAAAAAAAGGGTGTTTTAGAAAAAAAAATCTTGAATTCAAATGTACCTTAAGCTTACTGTCGGACCCTAAATATATGTCCACACAAAAATCTGGTGTGACAAGGACAGAACACAACTTTCGCTTATTGAAGATAAGAGAAAGTTGTGCTGTGCGACGAGTCCCACCATATTTTTTGAGAAATATAGAAGCTGATGTTTAATTCTCTTTGTTTGTTAAAATTTACGTTATAACGTTAAAACTTGAGTTATAAAGACTAAATATGTTATACCATATACAATGTGTTGGTTTTTAAAGAAGTTATAAAGACTGAATAAATTGATTTAGGCATCAGTAATGCAACGTTCTATTTTTCTTGCTCCACAAACCGCTTGGAAATCGTAAGCAGAACCTTAAAATCAACTTATGGGCATAGTGAAAGATTTTTTGTAAAAAAATCGAAAATCGATTAAAATCGATTTTTTTAAGGCAAAAATCGATTTTTTTAAAAATCGATTATTTGGTTTCGATTTTAAAAATCGAAAATCGAAAATCGATTCAGCCTCCGAATCTACCAACCCTACTCTGAATCTGAGTGAATACATTTAATTTGATTTAATTAAATATATCATAGGGTCGAACTTTTATTTAGCACTAAAAATTTGAATTTTTGCTAGTAGCCTGCTTCAAAGTGTGAACAGATTATAATTAAAAATCTTTTTTATTTGAATTTTTTGATTTATTAATGTATATACATTTGCATTTATCATTTTATATTTTTATAATGATACGACCACATGTGACGGACGCGAACAAGGCTCGTAGAGTGAGGGACAATATTAAGTCCCACCCATGCGTTTTCTACATGTGATTATTTCATTGTTTTAAGAAAAAATTATATATTTTTTAATGGAAACTTTCATGGTTCAAACCTAAAAAACTTCCAATAAATATTTTCATTTTCTTTTATAAAAACAATGAAATAATCACAAGTAGATAACGAATCGGTGGGACTTAATATTGTCCCTCACTGTACATTTGTCCGCTAGAGTAGGCTCTGATGCGAGTAGACAGGTGCCCAAAGAAAGTCGTAAAATAATGTCCGCAAAACTCCGGAAAACAAAAGCCCAAAAAACCGATATCTAACAGACGATGGAAGCTAGAGGACTCGAAATTGTAGACTGGCAAAGACAGAGCCTTTTGGAAGTTAAGATGCGTAAAGTCATAAAAGGCGTAGAACATATATAACTGGTATATGTAATAATATAAGCCGGAGTGAAAAGTTGCTGTTGATGTTACGGGATGGAAGAGAGCAAGCACGGGTGCAGCAAATAAAGAGAGTCTTTGGATGCCAAATGCCGAAAAGGAGACGTTTCTGACAAAATTGATGTGTCCATCATCAGTCTTTGTAGGCTTATAATCTAATTAGGCACAAAGTGCACAAAGTTGTCATTGTTGTGCACTTTGTGCCTAATTAGATTATAAGCCTACAAGGACTGGACGAATAAAATTTTGTCCGAAACGTCTCCTTTTCGGCATTTGGCATCCAAAGGCTCTCTTTATTTGCTGCACCCGTACTTGCTTTCTTCCATCCCTATATAATATTATTATTTTTGTCAATATTTTGTTAAATATTTCTCATCGTAAAATTGTATGCAACCAATTTTTGAAAAGTATTTCTTAGTTAACAAACTGACAAAACCATTGCATTTTCATTAAAAAAAATGTAGTCCAGATTTTAATGGAGATTTGTGGTGTTTCTTAAATCAACTCAGACTTGTCTCTGTCTTATGAGTTTGCATATACTTGCTAGTGATTGATAATGGCATTATTTAATTAAAGATAAAACGTTTTTCTCATTAGGTGTTTTACTAGTGATGAGAAGTGGCTGTAGACTTTGAATTGGGTATAGGAGACTTTGCAGCCAAGGGAATTAAATAAACAACTTATTTAATTATTAACCGTCGACGTTTCGGTCGCAAGTCGCGACCTTCCTCAGGACGATTAATTGTTAGTATAGTCAACCTTGTATACTAACAATCGTCCTGAGGAAGGTCGCGACTTGCGACGAAACGTCGACGATTAATAATTAAATAAGTTGTTTATTTAATTTCCTTGGCTGCAAAGTCTCCTATACCCAATTTAGGTGTTTTATCTCAATAGAGGCTACCCCTTTCGTTTGAATTTCTCTTTTTTCACACAATACTGAACTACAAACAGCCACCTATCTCATCTTAAAGAATTATATTTATTTATTTGTCTTTGTTTAAAAAATAAAAATTAAACAGTTATATGTATATAAATAAGCAAAGGAACTTATTTTAAAATCTATACTGTTAATTGATGGAAAACAGAAACGTTTTACTTATAATTTTGTTGAAGCCCCATTTGGGCGAGAGGTGAGCAGAGTTCCCGAGTAATAGGAGGAGGGTTTTAAAGTGGCTCATTAATGTTAATGACTTTTACAATTACTGACCGAGATTTAATGAGCAAAATCCATATCTATAATGTGTTTTATTTTCTGATTTATTACTCCAAATTAAGTTTGATGATCGGTTTTCATTTGATTTCCGGGGAGAGAAAGAGAGAGGTTGTAATAAAAGTGTAAGTAATGATAGAGAGGGAATTGTTGTTATCTGAGTTTAATCACACGTTAGATTGATTATACTACAGCCCTCAACGTCATGTCAAAACATTCTCATGTTTTGAAGGACATTGTAATTTTTTTTACTTTTATCTTTTAAAATAGACTATTCTATTGTTTGTTAACTGATTCACACCTAATTCTGATAATTATTTTTAAGGGGTGAGTCTCGAAAAACCGTTATTAGCCGATTCAGAAGATGGTTACTCTAGGCCGCAAGAGATGGCATTAGTTCTGCCCATAGGGAAACAAGCATTTTAGTCCATTTCATTTGAAAGGTTTCAGCAAATTAATTAAAGGCAAAAAATTAATTATTCTTTAACACAATGATTACTAATTTAATTATTTATAAGATATAGACAGCATTTTTTTAAAATATCTGTGATTAATCTAAAAAAAATCAAAAAAGGGACTTCTATAAGTTGTAAATATTTTAAAAAGCTTTAATTATAAAAAAAAAAACTTGAGGTCGATAGCTTCAAAATTGTGACCGGTGGAACCTCTCAAAATCGGCGCTTCGCGACGCGCACCTTAAAAAGACGTTATTTTTGTTTACTTTTAGCTAATAACTAAATGTCTTTAACGTTTTATTAAGCGCCTCCCTTCCCATTGCAACCTTTTAACTCCCCAGTTTCATATTATATTGCAATTCAAGGGATTAGACAAACAGAATATTTTTTTACTCCTTTAATGTTGAAGCCCACGCAGTGTCTCTCTCCACACAACTACACTTTAATTTTTATTTATTTAGACAAATGTCCTCCAATTTCTCAAGGAGTGAACCAGCCATGTCCCACACAACATTGGAACAAGTACTCCACTGTGTTCTTCTCAAAATATTATCAAACGCATTATATATTCCCCCCAAGTTCTTTTGAACCAACATCTTGCCTATCTAAATAACACAAACACTCTAAAAGAACTGATTTTCTCTATTTTAGATAAAATTTTTGCATATATTAACTAATTACGAACAGTTCATCTCAAATTTTGTCGAAGAAGTAATCACAAATATGAATATAGCATCTGAAAATGTCCATTATTTATTTTATTAATTTGGTTGCAGGCAGCCTTGATCTAGGCGAAGAGGAAATGTCACCGAGATCTTTGAAATTAAGCAACGCCAAGCTCTGCTGAATCTGTGGATAGGTGTCCCCCCAGAAACAAGAGGGTTGAACGGCCAACGAGAACCATCATTACTTATTTAATATAGGCCTACATTGGAACTTCGCTTAAAGACCATAATTCGTTCCAGAATCATACTCTTAAAACGAAACACTCATTATGCGAAACAATAACATTCTCCCCATAAAGCTGTACTCCCAATGACACAGACTGATGTAATTAATATGCGCACAATCCGGAACTTCCCCTCTCCTCGCCACTCCTTATGCGAAACGTCGCTCGTTAAGCAAGTCATTCTTTTACAATTTTTGCGAATTACTTGTTATGAGACGCTAAGCGAGTTTCTACTGTTTGTATAAATTGTATTCTAAAGTCAAAATTATGTCATTATTGTAAGGGATCTAAATGATGATTGCTTCTCACCTATATAGGAAATATTTTCATAAAATTTATACTCCACAATTATCATGAATTATAAAATTTTTATGCTTTCTATCATTTAGATCCAGCCCTCAATGAGGAAGACAAATAGCAGTGTAGCCGAAACCGCATGGTCTGAGATCTGGAAATTAATTAAAAAATAAAAAATATATAAAAATTTTTATTTATATATTTTATTGGACTGATAGGATCTAGTATCCATTCAACTTAAGTCAAAAAGGCCACAATATTCAATTAAAATAAATTTAAAAAATTAATTTTGTTACTAATTGTTATACACTCATGGGCGTTACTATGGAATTTGGCTGGGGCCATCGGATCAGCCATCCTCCGGAGGATCTGGAAGGCCCCATCCCATATTGACTCAATTTTTCTTAGGGCGGGGAGGTCGGAACCCCCCTAGTTACGCCCATGTATACACTATTATTGAAATTGTAAAATATACAACTTTAAAAAAAAAAAAAAATTTAATTAAAAAATACTTTGTAAACAATTAATTTCTTAAGGTATAAAAACGAAACGAAATATTTTTCTCAAATGTTTTTAAAGACCAACTATAACACTAACCTATAACTAAGTTAGCTAAATTTTTAATCTTTATATAAGATGTCAAAAAATTTATTAAATTGATGAAGTAGGCCAGTAAGCAGTTTCAGATGCATACTGTATATTATTAGGAGAATTTTTAATTATAGACCACATTTTTGTATTAAATATTTATTAAAATATATAAATAAAATATATATATATATATATACCTTGTATATCTTAAGAGATTTTATTTTATTAATAATCCAGATATTTTATCATAAAGGTTTTTCCTAAACTCGATTTTTAAATAAATAAAAAGGCAGTCTTATAATAATATCTTATTAATATTCCTTAGATATTTTTAATGCGTGCTTTGAAGACATAAATGGAAATGATGTAAATACTAAGGGAATAAAGAAGAGAGGAATTTGGGAATTGAGAACTCAGAGGTGTTTTATTAAAGGGCATCAAACAAGCAGCCCTTTGGGGACACCCAAAAGATATGGAGGGTTTCTTGATTCTATTCATTCAACGGTTAATAGCTTTAGTAATTTTAAGAAAAAAAAAGGAATGGTGTGAAAACATTTCATGATCAAATATTTGACTTTCTCCTCTGGTTTTTAATAAGAATAAAGAACTCTACTTCAAAACATGGTCAAGGCTATTAAATAAAGAATAAATGCTATTTTATATATACATTATTACATATATAGTTTTATCCAAGGGAAGGGATTGTTACAATTTTTAGTTCAACAAGTTTACAAAAGCTGGGCTCTTAATGATTCTCTACAAAGTGTACGATGGGAAAATAAATCATGCCGAAACGTTTCGAAAAAAGTAAGAGGTTCAACTTCTGTCTAAATCCACCTTTCATCAATTTTTATTAATCTATTTTGTTACTAGTCGAAGAACCAAAGACAAGCTTGTTTCATAATATATAGATCAAAGATAGAGGCGGTGCAGGCTGTGATTTTAAACATAAATGCAGGCCACAATGCAATTTTTTTTTAAATGCTCTAACACTTATCATGATCCAAGATTGGATAGTGGTAAATCAATTTGTCTAAAAAATATTATCTCTAAATCCTATATTTATTGTGGATTAATCTACATGTTCAGGTGCTTATTCAAAGCTTTGAGAATATCTAAAATTTTCAAAAAATAGTTTCGTAATCTTTTTCTTTGAAATTATATTAGAATGCAGTGGCTTATATGCAGTGACCATCCCCCCCCCCCCCCTCAAAAAAAATATTACTCAGGGAGAAAAATTAATTTTAATTTATTATTTTATTTTATACAGTAGTTTTTTTTTTTTTTTTTAAATAAAAAATATTAGAAAAAGTATCTCAGTCAACAATTAATGACACTAGAGCGCTCTAGCGGCAAACACATGCAACCAGTCCACCTTGCGGCCTTTCATCTCTTTTTTTCTTTTAGTTTGCATTTGCCATTTTCTTATTGCGTTTGGCTAATAAATTTTTTGACGTTTGTGCTGTTTAAAAATAGTGAAATTTTAATAGTGTGCTGGATCTTTAAGTTTGAAAATGTGCCAAATATGAAGATCTTTTCTTCTGAGCGATTCATTTTCATCATAGGTAAATGAAAATTAATTATTTCCCTTTTTAAAAGTCAAGCTCCTCATTCGGCCATCTTTTGAAAAAAAATTCTTTGATTAGAATTATTTTTTTTCGATAGATAGTCACAACGACAAAGTCCAGACATATATCTTATTTTAAAATAAATTTATTTATTAATAATAAGTAACAACGAGAAATTATTTGTGTGATTTTTTATTATCTATGCCTGAATTTCACCAAACAACTTACAGTCGAGGCAAAAATGTTATAAAATAAGTCTAGTAACCATATTAGAAAAAAATGAGGTATCCCTTCACTTTAAATAAGTCCCGTCCTATGGCAATTAATTTAAATAACTATTCACAGAGAGACAAAATGCTCCCTGATCATGGGCGTAACTAGAGAATTTGGCTAGGGGGGGGCATGGGACCTGTTTCCTCCGGTGGGCCTGAAAGCCCCATATTTTCTCAATTTTTCTTGAGGCAAGGAGATTTCCCTGGGGGCTATGAGTCTTCTGGGGGGAGGGCAACCCCCCCCCCCCACCCCCTAAGCTAATGCCTCTGATACTGAGAACCAGTTAAAAAAAGTTTATTTAGGAAAATATTTTAATTAAATATTTATATTCACTATAATATATTTGTATTTAATATACTTCAATTCGGACTTTACTAGTCATAGATATATTTAACAAGACTATGTTTTTTGTTGGCGGGCTTGTGGTCCGGGTCGCTTTGCCCGCCAGCAAAAGACATACAGTCTTGTTAAAAATATTTTAAGTTTAGTTACAAGGCAGAGGAGGGGAATGCAATTGGAGAAGTAGTATCGTTCTCACTCTCCCCCCACTTATCCTCTTCGAATTAATTTACTATTTAGGTCTATCTAGCGCTTTTGTACGATCCGGCGCTTGCTTTCTCCCTCCCCCGCACTCTCCGATAAAATAGTATTTCTATGTCCTCGGGGCTTGGTGTAGTGGTTAGCGTGCTAACCTCGTATACCAAAAGTCGCGGGTTCGGACCCCACACAGTCCGATGATTTTATTTAAGCCATTTGGATACCAAATGGAAGAAGGTA
>JAKCPI010026462.1:0-13308 GCA_023213315.1 Euborellia annulipes | reverse complement strand
CATGTTTGAAATTTTTCCAAATTGTGATGGCCATATCTCCCAACATAAGAATAATTCCGGGGCTACCCATCTGGCCCACATTAGTACATTTCATGATTACTAAGATCACAAAAGAACAGCCCCCTAGGTATTATGGTTCGCGATTTAATTTTTTTCAGACAGTAGTTTTTTCACAAAAACCCGATTTGCGGCTAAACGGTTTGGTTTGGAATACATTGCATATCATAAAAGTCATACTAAACCTGTCAGCCGCAGAATCCAACATGTGTAACAATATACAGGGCGTTCCATTTAAAAAAACATAACTTGATATGGGTCACCCTGTATAAAAAGTGCAATTGGAACAAAAATATTTTTAATTTGTAGCCCTAAAGGCCCCACATTATCTACAATCAACAAACTTTAAAAATGTCTGTTAATAAGCCCACAATCTTCCGTCCACGCACTAATGGCCCACCCGGTATATATATATATGGTATATTGGCCCCCCGGATGCCCGATAATAGCAAAATCTCTATTTGGAGTGAAATCAATAATTATATTTGTCAAATAGAAAATTGCTACAATCTCAAAGGTTGATTTGAAGGATATTTCAATCTAATTTAAAAATATTTGTTACTGGGAGCGGATGAAGGTAACAGCAAAATTATGATCCCTTTATATATCACATTCGTTACAAACCGATGTGTTGGATGATAATTTTTGATGTTTTCTTATCTCATACTTTCATTATCCAATTTTATTTTAAACTGAAATGTAAATTAAAACACTAGCTAATAAGTTTTCAGTTATAGATAATTTTTCAACTAGAGGAAAGTTTGAATTTAATTTTTGAAAGAAATGGCCTGTCTGCACTGTATGAATCAGGATATCTTCAAAATTACAAATTGGATTTTAACTCGTATAGATAGATGACAGTTACCTTGGTGAATGTGAAGAGGTAATAGTTAAATCAGTAGAGTATATAAAAAAAAAATTGGAGCTGGTCTGTCTTTTTCATCTTAAAAATTAAGATATATACATAAAATATAAAAAATTTGGGTGTTTACTATTTTGAAACGATAAAGAAAAGGGAACATCTGTCTAATTTTATTTCGATACGAGTTGAGAGTCGAATATTTAAAAAAGTGGAGTATATGTACAGGGAGAGCCAAAGTTAAGTCCCACCCATGCGTTTTCTTCTTGTGATTATTTCATTGTTTTTATAAAAAAAAATGAAAATATTATATGATGAAGATAGGGGCAGCCTGGTGGATATTATTGAAAAGGGTGAATAAATAAATCCAGAGCTAGTATTGAGGCAAATTTATTCGGATTATATCCCTCCGCTATAGGCCAACGTTTCGGAGCTCAAACGGCTCCTTCTTCAGGGCCATTATATTAAATTTTCTAGGTTTGAACCATGAAAGTTTTCATTAAAAAATATATATTTTTTTTAAGACAATGAAATAATCACAAG
Organism: Euborellia annulipes; assembly: GCA_023213315.1. NCBI lineage: Eukaryota > Metazoa > Arthropoda > Insecta > Dermaptera > Anisolabididae > Euborellia > Euborellia annulipes. Next base: position 11,849 of record JAKCPI010026462.1, on the reverse strand, counting down.
TAGAAAACGTATGTGTGGGACTTTTCAGCTCACTGTTGAGGGACAATATTAAGTCACCACCCCCAGGTGGTGGTGGTGGCTAGAGCCTTAAGTATATGGTATAAATTTAAAATTTTTTCACTCTATACCATATAGGCTAATATACTTTTTTTTTTTTTTTTCATTTAAAAAACATTCACACTCACAATCACACACACATTCACACAGTCTTTTCGGCAACTTAGGCCATTTAAGACTTTGACGATATCCGTTATTTATTATTATACATATTGGGGTCCAAGCATTCTTATATAAGCCATTTGGCCTAATATACTTAAGGCTATACCTTCCAGTTGGGGGGGGGGGGGGGACTTAATTGTGGTGCTCACTGTACAGCAGATTTTAGTTTATACTTCTTATTTTGATCAATTTATTTATCTGGAATGGCTCTGGTGGGATGATCTCGTTGATGTTATTTTATATGTGAGCTATCGGCTCAAAACCAATTAGTTTTTTAAACAGGATTTTATTTCATGCTTAATATTAACAGATGAGACACATAGGAAGAGTGCTTTCTCCATTCCCTGTTCTTTAGAGCTTCTAGTTTTTTTTTTATAAAATTTAAAAAACTTACACTCTCAGCAGCTGACCAGAGAGTATTCCAATCCAATTTTGGAATTATCCTCACAACGAATTCAGAATTGAATTCCGTTTCTGAAACTTTAATATCCTTTGCCTATAAAGATAAAAATAAACGTTTAGTCGAGAGGAATCTACTTAAAATAAGAGGATTTTTTTAAAATCAAACATTACCACAATACTTAGAGGATATCCAACGTTGACTCCTTTCATACATTTCGATGTCAGCATGTTGTGTGTTAACAGTTTCATTTTTGATATCTAAATATATTTTCTATAATCTACTAAAATGGTAAAAATTTTCTAAATGAGAAAACAAAGCACTTATATATTATTAAATTTTTCGAGTGTCGTTCATATAGAAAGAAATAAAATAATTAAATTTTAATTTACTCTTAAATTGTTCCAAAGTTGGATACAAAAAAATAACATTTCAAAGATAAAGAGTTAATAAGACAAGACAAGCATTCAAGCTGAAAGGTACATAATTATTTCGTTCTTTTAAATAAAAAAAATATATTAAAAATCTAAAATCAAATAAGATATTTTAGTTGGTTTAAGGGTTTAGGTGATTCAAAAATTAAATAATATTTCATTTTTAACTAGGATTTTGTTTTTGAGGATAAAATTGTTTATGATATGAAATGCAACAAGTATTTGAATCAACCTTTAAATCAACAAGTTTTTGAATCAATCTTTAGGCAGTCGGTGTGATTAATAAATAAAAATTATTTCTTTCTTTTAATTAAAAAGATTAATATTTATATTTTATTTACAATTTTTAGAAAGTACTTTGATTTTTTAGAAGTATTTAAACAAATTGAACCAACTTTAATATGAGAAATGGCCACCAGAGTCGCTACTGATCTGCCTTCTTTTTTTCTCACATGTCATCTCTGCACATCTCATCACTTGTTCAGATCAACTTTTATTTGTCTCAATATTAAAAGGTATTTATTATTTATTTTGAATTTCTTTCTTTCTTTTTTTGTTTTATTCAGAAATTTTCCATTAATTAGATTTGTAAATTAAAATTCATATCAAGTTTCCACCAAAAATAAAGATTATCGTTGAATGTCATTTGCTCTTAGGTTATGATTCTATTTTATTTTCACTTTTATTTCACATTTTCACCTTTTTAAAACTATTTCTGATTTTATTAATACGTTATAAATGGTTTAAGTAATATATTAAATAATAAATTTGTTATTTTCATCATCTTTTGTAAAATAGTTGCATTCCCTTCAGTTGGATTGATTATAAAAATTTATTTTTTTTAATTATCTATTTCAAATTTGAACTTTAAATTTAAGATTCACCCTCGTTTTAGATTGCATGACTATGATTTTTTAATTTTAATTAATATCTTTTACCATCCCATGCTTTTGTTATTTTGCACAATTGCAATTATTTTATTTTAATTTCCTTCACTTTTCAATTATTTTTTAAATTTCAAAGCAATCGAAAGGATAAGAAGCTGATATTTAATACTTAAATTGAATTCTTTTTGGAAAGATGATAATTTTTTAACTTTTATTTCCCTCCTGTGGCTGTTTCTACAGAATTTATTTTCCATGTTATTAATTATATATATATATATATTTTTTAACAAATTACTTACCTATTATTAAATGAATGCATGGATTTTTTGTTTTAGATTCTTGAATTCTCCAACGTCAATAAAAGGAGTGAATTGTGGAGTTTTCAATAACAAGAAATTAACTAACAACAAGATTATATTTATAATAAGAGAAAGTAAATATTAATGCAGCAAGATTATATTTTCAAATGTAAGTAATCACCCCATTCGTTTTCTCATGTAATTATATTATTGTTTTTATAAAAGCAGATGGAAATCTTTATTTGAATTCTTTTCTAATTAGATACCATTAATTTTGATCCTAAAAAGCAATGAAATAATCACCTAGAGATATGCTTAATATCGTCCCTCTCAATACTTTATAAAAACACATATTCCCTATATTTTTAGATGATTTGAAAGAAAACTTATCTTGCAAATAGTTAATGATCTTCCCCTAAACTAAAGAAGATGAATACAAAAAGAAAATTTTTAAACTCAGGTAATGTATATATATACATTTAGGTCATATTCTACTCTATATTTCATTTAATTATTACTTGAATTTTACATTTGCAAAGGACATCTCAACTATTCTTCATTGACTGCTCTTTTGAAACAGAACATATCATACATACATTAAATAAATATTGAAAAGGGTGAATAAATAAATTCAGAGCTAGTATTCAGGTAGTATTTCAATAATATCCACCAGGCTGCCCCTATCTTCATCAATTAAATAAATAAATAAATAAATAGATAAAAAAAAAATGGTCCTCTCATTATTTTATAGATATAAAAAAAATTCAAGCTCACTTTATTTTTAGATGCTTGGAAATGAAGCTTATTTTGTAAATAGTTGATAATCTTCACTTAAACCTCTGAGGTTGAATACAAAAAAAGAATTTTTAAACTCGGGTAATGTCTAAATGTTAACAAATATATATTTTTTCCATTAAATATTAATTAATTAATTAATTTTTTTTTTTTTTTTTAGAATTTCATCTTAATTTTAACGTGTCAACATGCATCCTTGTAACGTTCCTTGCCTTGCAGTTAACTGGTGAGTTTATTTAAATTTTATATTTCATTTAATGTGAGAAGAAAGGAGAAAAATTGCAAGCTGGAGCAAGAAATTGAATGTCTTAAATGTGTAAAATCATATTGGCCTTTTTACTCATCCTTCTAAAATCATATCGTGATCATGAAACTTATTAAGAAATTCATGGATTTTAATAATTGATCAGGATATTTCTTAACACCTAATATCCATCTGTTAAATGAACAAAATCTAAAGGAAATACTTTTTATTTATTTTCTTTATCTGAATGTTGACTAAAATTTTCTCTATTCTTCTTTCATTTAATAAGTATTACCTAAATATCCAATATAATTAAATAATATTTTTATTATTAACATTTTGGGAGGTATATTTATTTTTAGCTATTAAATATATATATATATATCGTCGGCTTAGAGTGTAAACCTGCTAAATCCATTTTTGACCGTTTTTACGTTTTACCTACCATTCAAAAGAGAAAAAAAAACTACACAAGCTAGTAAAGACAGCTACTGAGAATTTTGAATTTAAATTGACAAAAACGAGTGATGAGTAAAACTGCCAGATCCATTGCGTCAAAAGTTGCTGTCAGAAAAGCTGCTAACTCCATCTTAACCCACTAAGTCCCAGGATAATTTTTTTGAAAATTAAAATTTTATTATCAAAATCGTTTAATTAAACCTTAAATAAAAGATATCTGGAGAAAAAAAATTTTTCCCAATTTTAATTACTCAGATATTGAATGATCTCCTTTGGGATCCCTGGGACAATCTGTATAAAAAATAAAATGATGATCGACGCAGAATCTAAACTTTAAAAGTTAGAAAGATGTAATTTGGCCTGCAGATTACTTTTATTATGTAGACATAGCTTTTGAAGCAATTTTTCAAAATTTCCATTTTAGAGGACGCAAATCACTAATTTGGGGTAAAATTCTGATTATACAATTTCTTTAATAACTTTTGGCCAAGATGTGATTTCAATTTGCTTTCTTCAGTAAAAAATTATTGTAACAATTTGCTTTTTCATTTAAAACCTTGCTTTAATGCATAACTAAAAAGGGGAATCGAGTTTTTTCGAAATTCGAACCCTAACCCCACCAGTGGCGTCATTTCAACTTTTTCTTGGGGGGGGGTAAACCTTTTTTTTCTTAAAATTTACTTACAAATAGGTACTCAAATTTGGTCAAAAGATATTTAATGTTAATATTAATTGTATAATTCTGTACAATTTATATAGGCTACTCGTAAATATATTTTGAAATATTTTATTTAGAATAATATAAAATTTAAAAAAAATCAGAGCCATTGGGTGAGTGGGCAAATGCCCCCTTCCCCCAAATGACGCCTCTGAACGCCAAATTTTAGAGAAATATAGATTTTCACTTTGATTTTTTCAATTTATTTAAAATCTTTTAAATAAGCTTATATGGACCCTGTTATGCAATGGTGTGTCAAAGACCAAACATCGAGTTTTGAGAAAATCAACAATAAAGTTTTTTGTTTACATTGGATTCTATATAATTTTTCTTGTCAATTGTGCAAGTAACATTAAATATAAATTTTTTTAGGACATATTTCATAAAAAATACTATTAATTAAAGCATTTGAGACAATATTCCGTGCTTAACTCAATTTTTGAATTTTTTGGTCTTTGACACACCATTGAATAACAGGGTCCATATAACAATTTTCTTTTTGGGTTAAAAGCTTGCTAAATGCTTGTTTAGATGAACATCTAAAAAGAGGATTCGGGGTTTTTAGAAATTAAGACCTTAACCCCCATTTTGAGAAATATAGATTTTCACTTTGTTTTTTTCAATTTCTCTAATAACTCTTAACCGAGATGGAATTTCACTTTGTTGTATTTAGATACATTGCATTATCTATTATTTAAATAAAAAATGATTTAAACACATTAAATGTGTTTAAGTTGCTAAATATTAAGAGTGAAAAACAGCTAAGTCCTTTGTTTACTTTTAGAAAAACAGGTTACTGCATTAAAAAAACCTGCTAAGTCACAAAAGTGTTAATTAATTATTAAATTAGTAATTTATTAACTCGTCTTTTATATTATATTATAAAGAATAAAAAAAATACACCAATTGTATTAAAGCCGTTTCTTTAAATTAATTTCTATTTTTTTAAGAATGTTTTTTTGTCTCTCACTGTAAAATTGTCTAAAATGGATTTAGCAGGTTTACACTCTAAGCCGACGATATATATATATATATATATATATATATTCTGTATTTATGAAAACGAAGTTTCTCTTGTTAAAACGCTTTGGATGTTGAGATTTAATCGAAGTTAAGGGACTCCTTTTCAACAGTTACTATCGAGTCAGCAAACATCTCGAGTAGTAAGCAGATCTAAGCATAAGAGAGAAACTAAAACAATCACTAACACTCAATATTTTTTAAATTATTCTATATATATATAAAACAATGAAATAATCACAAGAGAAAAGGCAGATGGATATGCTTCAAAACTTGTGCTTGAGACAACCAGGTTCAGAGCACAGTGTGTTAACACGTGCACGCCGGGTCGAAAATTTGTATATTTCTTCATGGGGCGGGCTCTAATTTATTGTTTGATTTATCTGGCGGCGCCTTTTTTCATTGATTGTTTTTATGGAAAGGCGCTCTTTAAATCAAATGATCGCGCATAGAACATTATGTGATGTGACCAGTCACACCAGATTTTCAAAATTAGCCTAAGGAGTCTTTTTCATCTTTGGTTATCTCAAAAACTGTTCAGGTTTTGAAAAAACGCGAAAGAGTAAAAAAGTTGTATTCTGTCCTTGTCACACCAGATTTTTGTGTTATATATCTCTCTATGGGTCTATATAGACAGTCTACATTTGTTTAGCCTGCTTTTAAAGACATTCACTTGCATTTTTTCTATTATTTTGAATGGATTCCAATTTACTTACATATATAAAAATAAGAAATAGAGGTAGAGTCATCTATGGATTGATTAAAACACAAAGAATTATGTGCATTTATACAATGCACCGAAATATTAACTTTAGACACAGTGACCTTAAAATAGTCTGTATATATAATTGTTAGGATAGCGAGGATGCAACCAAGGTGGATTTAACCAATTCCCATGTGAGATGTTTCGGCGTTGGATGCGTCCTCGCTATTCTAACAATAATAACTCATTCACTATATATATAACTAAATTAATTGTGGAAGTTTCAGACATATTCTCTTACAACTTCCTAATTTCTACTATATATATATAAATTGTATAATAGTATTTCTTTATTTTGTAATCTCATTTTATACTTTTTCAATTAAGATGAAGCAGCTCAATATTTGAGTTGTAATTAAGCACCTAAAGGATATTTAATTGATGCACTCAAGAACAGAACACATCGAGATACGATCAGACATTTCTTTGAAGAAGTTCTGCGACGAAATCCACCAAACAATTTTATCCTCAAAAACAAAATCCTAGTTAAAAATGAAATTATTATTTAATTTTTTTGAATCACCTAAACCCTTAAACCAACTAAAATATCTTATTTGATTTTAGATTTTTAATATATTTTTTTTATTTAAAAGAACGAAATAATTATGTACCTTTCAGCTTGAATGGCTTGTACATGCTTATTAACTCTTTATCTTTGAAATGTTATTTCTTTTTTGTATCCAGCTTTGGAACAAATTTAAGAGTAAATTAAAATTTAATTATTTTATTTCTTTCTATATGGAACGACACTCGAAAAAATTTAATAATATATAAAGATTGCTTTGTTTTCTCATTTAGAAAATTTTTTACCATTTTAGTAGATTATAGAAAATATATTTAGATATCAAAAATGAAACTGTTAACACACAACATGCTGACATCAGAAATGTATGAAAGGAGTCAGCGTTGGATATCCTCTAAGTATTGTGGTAATGTTTGATTTAAAAAAAATCACCTCTTATTTCCCAAGTAGATTCCTCTCAACTAAACGTTTATTTTTATCTTTATAGGCAAAGGATATTAAAGTTTCAGAAACGGAATTCAGATTCTGAATTCGTTGTGAGGATAGTTCCAAAATTGGATTGGAATACTCTCTGGTCAGCTGCTGAGAGTGTAAGTTTTTTTAAATTTTATAAAAAAAAAAATAGAAGCTCTAAAGAACAGGGAATGGAGAAGGCACTCTTCCTATGTGTCTCATCTGTTAATATTAAGCATGAAATAAAATCCTGTTTAAAAAACTAATTGGTTTTGAGCCGATAGCTCACATATAAAATAACATCTAACTTGAGATCATCCCCACCAGAGCCATTCCAGATAAATAAATGTGATCAAAATAAGAAGTATAAACTAAAATCTGCTGTGCAGTAGGCACCACAATTAAGTCCCCAACTGGAAGGTATAGCCTTAAGTATATTAGGCCAAATGGCTTATATAAAGAATGCTTGGACCCCAATATGTATAATAAAAACCAACGGATATCGTCAAAGTCTTAAATGGCCTAAGTTGCCGAAGACTGTGGAATGTGTGTGTGATTGTGAGTGGAATGTTTTTTAAATGAAAAAAAAAAAGTATATTTAAGCCTATATGGTGTAGAGTGAAAAAAAATTTTAAATTTATACCATATGCCTAAGGCTCTAGCCACCACCACCACCTGGGGGGTGGTGACTTAATATGTCCCTCAACAGTGAGCTGAAAAGTCCCACACATACGTTTTCTACTTGTGATTATTTCATTGTCTTAAAAAAATATACGTTTTTTAATGAAAACTTTCATGGTTCAAACTTGAAAATTTAATATAATTGGGCCCTGAAGAAGGAGCCGTTTGAGCTCCGAAACGTTGGCCTATAGCGGAGGGATATAATCCGAATAAATTTGCCTCAATACTAGCTCTGGATTTATTTATTCACCCTTTTCAATAATATCCACCAGGCTGCCCCTATCTTCATCATATAATATTTTCATTTTTTTTTTATAAAAACAATGAAGTATCCTGAAAGAAAACGCATGGGTGGGACTTAACTTTGGCTCTCCCTGTACATATACTCCACTTTTTTAAATATTCGACTCTCAACTCTCGAAATAAAATTAGACAGATGTTCCCTTTTCTTTATCGTTTTCAAAATAGTAAACACCAAATTTTTTATATTTTATGTATATATCTTAATTTTTAAGATGAAAAAGACAGACCAGCTCCAATTTTTTTTTAATATACTCCTACTGATTTAACTATTACCTCTTCACATTCACCAAGGTAACTGTCATCTATCTATACCCAAAATCCAATTTGTAATTTTGAAGATATCCTGATTCATACAGTGCAGACAGGCCATTTCTTTCAAAAATTAAATTCAAACTTTCCTCTAGTTGAAAAATTATCTATAACTGAAAACTTATTAGCTAGTGTTTTAATTTACATTTCAGTTTAAAATAAAATTGGATAATGAAAGTATGAGATAAGAAAACATCAAAATTATCATCCAACACATCGGTTTGTAACGAATGTGATATATAAAGGGATCATAATTTTGCTGTTACCTTCATCCGCTCCAGTAACAAATATTTTTAAATTAGATTGAAATATCCTTCAAATCAACCTTTGAGATTGTAGCAATTTTCTATTTGACAAATATAATTATTGATTTCACTCCAAATAGAGATTTTGCTATTATCGGGCATCCGGGGCCAATATACCATATATATATATACCGGGTGGGCCATTGGTGCGTGGACGGAAGATTGTGGGCTTATTAACAGACATTTTTAAAGTTTGTTGATTGTATATAATGTGGGGCCTTTAGGGCTACATATTAAAAATATTTTTGTTCCAATTGCACTTTTTTTATACAGGGTGACCCATATCAAAGTTATGTTTTTTTAAATGGAACGCCCTGTATATTATTGCATATTTGGATTTCTACGGCCAATTTTAGTATGACTTTATGTCATGCAATGTATTCCAAACCAAACCGTTTAGCCGCAAATCGGGTTTTTGTGAAAAAACTACTGTCAGAAAAAAATTGAAAATCCGCGAACCATAAGATCTAGGGGGCTGTTCTTTTGTGATCTTAGTAATCATGAAATGTACTAATGTGGGCCAGATGGGTAGCCCGGAATTATTCTTAGTTGGGGAGATATGGCCATGCCAATTTGGAAAATTTCAAACATGGATAACTTTATTTTTTCAAATGGAACATTCTTCTTTTTTTTTGATGCCAAGGGACGTGAAATTTAATTCTCTTTCTAATGACATAAGGTTGTCTATGTCTATCTTTGGTAGTTTTCTTTTTAATCCGAAATATCTGATAACGAAAAAAAAAAAATACATTTAATATAGACAAAACCATTTTAAAAAACAATCCAAACGCAAACAAAATTGTAATAAATGGAAAAGATATGCTAAAATATTCGAAAATGTCTTTTAATTTCCTTTAAAATCATTTATTTGAACTTGACGAAAAAGAAATTAGGGTTATGTTCAGGTTGGGAGGTGCGCCATCTTGTTGACAAATCAATACCCCCAATTTGAGCAGGCGGACTTCTTCGAGGAGTTCAAATAAATGACAAATTATTTCAATACATTTTCGAATATTTGCTTTTATCTTTTCCATTCAAAATAAAGTTATCCATGTTTGAAATTTCCAAATTGGCATGGCCATATCTCCCAACATAAGAATAATTCCGGGCACACACCCATCTGGCCCATTAGTACATTTCATGATTACTAAGATCACAAAGAACAGCCCCTAGTATGGTTATGAGATTTTCAATTTTTTCAGACAGTAGTTTTTCACAAAAACCCGATTTGCGGCTAAACGGTTTGGTTTGGAATACATTGCATGACGCCAAAAAGTCATACTAAAATTGGCCACCAGAATCCAAATATGCAATAATATACAGGGCGTTCCATTTAAAGAAACATAACAGTATGGGTCACCCTGTATAAAAAGTCACAATTGGAACGAAAATATTTTAATTTGTGAGGCCCCCACATTATATACAATCAACAAACTTTAAAAATGTCTGTTAATAAGCCCACAATCTCCGTCCACGCACTATTAACTTACCAGTATATATATATATATATATATATATATATATAATTATTAATTCAACATTAATTGAGCGGAACAGCTTGGTGAATAATAATCAGGTTTAGATGCACAGCCAATTTATTTAGGATTACTCCTACTGCTATAGGTTGACATTTCTGAGTCGAAATTGACTTCTTCAGGACGATGCAGGGTTACTTTCTAATAAATTTTCTCCCCAATTTCGTCAAAGCAAATTTATTAACAATATGCCGCTTCCAACATAATCTCGCCGCATTATCTTGTTCTCACAGGCTGACGTGTAGAGGAATTAAATAACAAAAATAACCTGGTCCATTTTTTGTCAGAATAATTTGATTTCCTTAGTCTAATACAATTAAGTGTTTTTTTTTTTTACAATTCTTGTTTTAGATTGGACACGTTGGCGATTTGCCTAAAACAATTATAGAGGATTATGAAAACGATGAAGAATTTCTTAAAAAAGTTCACCATATATTATTAGAAATAGAAATTATCAATGGAGATTTGATCTGTCCAGAATCAGGAAGAAAATTCCCTATCAATCAAGGAATTCCAAATATGTTATTAAATGAAGATGAATTATAAATATATTTAATAATTATTTCCCATGTTAATTTATTTTATAAGACAGACAAAAACGCATTTCCTCTGGACAATTTAATATATTTTCAAAAAAACGTTTCTTTTTTGAAAATTAATCAAATATGCTGCGTTTTTCATTTATTATATTTGGACTATTTTTTATAACAGCGGTTCCCAACCTGTGGGCCGCGGCCCAGTTGTGTGCAGCGGGCTGATTGGAACCGGGCCGCGGACTTCTAAGAAAAGATAAAAATTATATATACACTGGGCCTCAAGAATTTTTTGCGGAAAAAGTGGGCCGCACTTCAAAAAAAGGTTGGGAACCACTGTTTTATAATATTAAATAATTATTAAATAAAGTATGAAAAGTATGATTGTTATTAAACTATTTTGCGAGTAGAAATAAATAAGAAATTATTTAATATTTAAATTAAGCTCTTTAATATGAAAAAAATTATAAGAGTAAATTTATATTAATATGAATTCTAGCAATATCATTTTTTTATCCAGCTTTAAAAAAAAAATATTTTTTTATAATACATAAATAATGAAAAAAAAAAAATTCTAATCTGAAAACTAATTAGCCCTAAATTTGGCGGTGAATTTTGATTATATAAGTTTTCCTTGAATATCATTATTTTTTTTAGCCTTAACTTATTCATATAATTTTATTATGTACAACATAAAAATATGTTTAAAGAATACATATAAAATGAGATTCATAATAAATTATAAAAAAATATATAGATAAATATATCTCATTTTCTATTAAGCTAAGTATACACAAATAAAAAAAAAATTTTGGTAACCATGATTATTGAAAAAAGAAATTTGTAGAAATATATTTATCAAAAAAAAAATTTAATTCAGATCTTGCGAAAATATTTTTCTTCTTTATATTATAATTACTTTTATCACTAACCATTCAATTTATTTAAAAAAATGAGTATATTTATTTT